>CABHPR010135463.1:0-27442 GCA_902168415.1 Peromyscus melanophrys
CCATGAGAACAAAGAAGCAATAAGAAAGAGCTGGAGTAGCATTCAGAGCAGATAAAGACACACGTTTTAACACTGATCCCCAAACATGGCTGTACTTCTACAAACAACAAATTTCAAGCTTTGCTATCTCTTCAATGCGTGAGTGGAAATGGTGGTTTTCTCCATCTCTTTCTGAGCAAAAGCTTAGGCATAGATCACAAAAGTGCACCAGTGCAGCTGTGCTTGACTGCTTCCTCTCTGAGAGCAACAGTCACCCGAGATAGTCCTAGGCAGACAGAGTGAGGCTGGGGGTCTCCACTGCTGAGAGGGAATAAGTTAGTCAGTAATTTCAAAGAACAAATGATGGAATTGTGTGGGGTAATGAACAGCATCATTGGATCTCTCACTATTATTTCTCTTCCTGAAAATCAGGAAGACTCTTTGAAAGATGGATCCAGACTTAAAAAAAGAAAACAGTAATGGAAAACAACAAGAAAACGGGAGAGTTTTAGGACACACAGCTTTCCAACAGAAATGTGTCAAGACATCCTGAGTTATACAATGGCATGTAGTTTAATCCTCCCTTTTGGGGTGTGGTTCCATGTTGTCAAAGCTGCTCACATTATCTGTAAAGTTATCTAACGTCCAAAAGGTACTGCCACCTGAGTCAAAAAGCACACATAATATTTTGGTTTATTTAAACAATATTTGTGTTTTCACTCAAGAACATTGTTTAAATGCACAATACATTGTGTGTGTGTTGAGGTTCTTATTTATTTGATGCAAAAAGCACAATTGCCAAGTGGATCAGTAGATGTGGAATATTCTAATTATTGTGAAATATGAAAGCCAAACAGACACAGAAAGAAGTGGACTGCTCATTTCCAAATGATGCTCAGTGCTGATTGACCATTTCTAAGTGTTTTCCTTTTACTAGTCTCAGCGCTCTCTGTCCATCTTTCTTGCCTCCCTCACTTCTTCAACCTTTTCTTTCCTTTCATTCTGTCTATCTCTATTATCTCTTCTACCAACTAGTTCGGGGTATTTAAGTAAAGAAGTACATCTTACCAAGTTCAGGATCACTCATGTTGCCTAAATTAGAGTCTAAAAATAAACCTAAGTGCACACACAGCATGCTATTACTTCCACTAAATTACCAAAGGCATTCCAAACAAATAACCTTCTAATGTGAAAGTTGTGGCTCAGTAGTTGTGTGGACTGAAACACGTATCGTATACTAAAGCCTATTAGATTGCAAAGCACCAATGTCATTAATGCATGCTTTCAATTCTCAAGAGAACCACAATGAATGTTCCATCGTATGAGACGCAAAACTGGAGGAAAAATTAAGACTGATAACTAAGTGCAAATTGGTTCTGCTTTTGGAACAGCTCTCTCTTCTTTCACATGCTTACTTAGAAATCGCTGGTCATTTCTTCTTCTATTTTCTAGTTTGTTTTCTATATTCTAGATTTTAGGAATTTCCTAAAAAAATTATTGGCCTTACCAAACAATTTTATTTTTCTTTGAATCTACTTCCTTTTTTTTTTTTTTTCTGGATTCAACTTTCCTTTTAGAGTATAACACCTGGTCTCTACCTTCTGTGCCATCCCTCAGCCCAGCCACTGTGGAGCATGGCCATCAGACCTATGCTGCCTGCCAGTTTCCATAGAGACAGGATGCACATTTGAGACCTGTGTTCCATTACAACTGCCAGACCAATGCTGGGAAGAGACAAAGCTGGCGGGCATTGGGTCTTGCAAGGCCAGGAAAGGTTGGAAGGACTTTCTCTTTCTGATATTGAAGCAAAGCAGTGCCAAACTGGCAGCTTCAGGGAGTTACAATCCTGTAGACCAGATCCTGGTGTTCATGGTGGCCATTGTGAGCATCACACTCTGATACCAACCCAGGGAGCAGAAGCTCTTGCATACCCAAAATTGGCCCTCGTTCTTTGCTGGCTTCTGAGCCATGACAAAAGGCTCTTTCAGATTTACAGTGGCACCCGCAGCTCCTGACCCACAGAATCATAATTCTCCTCTAAAAACTCCGTGTGTCTTTCTCTTTTCCAGAATGTAAGATGAATTTTCTAGGTTATTCATAACAAACGATAGTACCTATGGAAAAACATATCTCCAATTTATCCATACAGTGATTCTGACTAGGTGATCCAGTAAACTATGTATTATATGCTGTAACTCTCTTTATTATAATATTCCTAGAAAAGGTGTTTTTTTTCTATGTAAAATGTTTTTTCTATCCCGTTGCATTAATTTTATATTATTCAGTGTTATCACTAAATCCTTATATTCTTAATTTAGAAATTTTTAATTTTAGGTTTTATGAATACCAAAGGAACTTATTATTTGAATGTTTTATCTTTTTGCATATAGACTGTTGTTTGTTAACCTGTATTTTACTATCATTTGACTATTTAAACATCTAGTATTTTTAAAGTTATATCAATATAAAGCCAAATTTCCCTAGTCTTAGTTTATGTTATTTTTATTACCCTGTCCAAGTGCAAAACAAACACAAACTTGATTATGTACAAACAAATTTAATGGTTCTGAGAATATATAAGTATATTTAATCTCAAAACTAAATAGAAATTTATCATAACTTTATACAGAATTTTAATTTCATTCATTTATAGATATTCAATTCACTGTCTAAATATTTTTAATTATCTCTCTTATACAACCTATAACTAATTAAATGAGGGCATTTGATTCTTCAAGCAAAATCTAGGCTGATCAATCCTCATATTTACTTTCAAGAATACTCATATCATGCTGAATGAGGAAGACTTACAACTTAGTAACTTCACATGCTAACCAATGCACATTTGAGAGGCTGGTTCACAGTGGAGCTCAATCAAGTCAAAATTGACTCATGATTCTAGACAAAACACTCTAGAAGGGTGGGACTCTTCTCAAGACAGGGGGAGTGGTGGAGTAGAAGGAGCAAATAATCTTCTGGAGAAAATAAAATGGGTGTGCGAGAATGATTTAAAATCACATTTCCTATGTGGGAAATTCAATCAGAGTCTAAAGGAGTAGTAATGTTGTATATATGTATTTGTTACTAAGATAAGTCTGAGAAGGTTCATATATTAAGAAATGATAAATAATACTAAATTTAACATATTTTAAATATCAAACACAATAAAAATTTGAATTGCTAGTTATAGTTTATGGAGGAAAATTAAAATTTAAAAGTATAAGAAAATAATTTGAATATTATTAAAATATTAACTAATAATATACAACTAACATACAGATACAGAAAATACAGCTTAGCAAATAAGATAAAGATAATAAGCTAAAATATAAATATAAATATACTAGCTTTCAATCTGATTATGTTGCTGTTTTTCCTTAATTTTAAATGGAAAACAAAATTTATCAGTTCTAATTAATTAAAGCCTGCTTTTAAGCACTAATTACAGATTTAAGTTAGCATCTATATTTAGGAATCATTATTTTATTGGATTGTCACATGTTACATTTTGGGAAAAAAAAGAGATAATATTGACATTGCCTCTATATTAATATTGTCTATTATTCTCTATAGAAAGTAAAAAAATTGCATATATGCATTGAATATAGCTATTTTTGTTTAAAAGAGTCCTTTTATTTCTATTTGAATTATATTTCTATAAACTATGAATTGTGTAAAGATTACAAATAATAATAATGGATTTATAAAATATATCAAATATGTTATAATCAATCATTTCAATCTATAACAAGCATCTAAGCTATAAACATGGCACAATGTTTTCTAAAAGTATGTTTCCTATTTTAATGGATTTTTCCAATAAGACATATTTTAATGACATGAATTTTTTTTGACAAATCTGTGATTGATGCTGACAGTGTGTCTCCATGAGGATGACTTGAATCAATCAACTGAAAATAGAGACAAATGCTAAAAGAAATACCCAGTTGAAAAGTGGTAACATTTCAACTGCTACTTGCTTTCAAGAAAAAGCCAGCCATTTCAAAACAGCTTTAGGACGAGGATGGCGGAGAGCCAAGAGCATTCCACCAGAATCTCGAAGCAAAGTTTTCTAAATCAGAGCCAAGTCTGGCTGGTGGTGGAAGGAACTGAACAGAAACCAAGCACACACACATACACACATAACAATAACAAAACAACAACAACAACAGCGAAATGAGATTCATGGCTGAGAGGCAGCTGGGGGTGGGACAAGGTGAGACAGAAAGGCTGGCCAAGACAGATCACATGGACCTTTTCATGTTATAATGATCTCACACCCATGAACCCACTTTTATGTAGCAAATGACTCAGCTACATTCTCAAAAAATAGAATAGATTACTACTTAATTATTAACTCTGAATAAAAGATTTTGATCTTGCACTTGAATCATTGTAAAAGTTGAACAATCAAGAACTTGGTTGAAAAATATCAGAATTCATTAATTTTTTTTTATAAAAGTAACAATTCTCTAGGGTTTTTTTTTTTTGTTTTTAGTTTATACTGTGAATAACTTTCTGGTGAATGCCTAGTCATCTTTTATTGTCTTGCACTTTTACTAAACATTGTTGTCTCTTATATGCCCATATTCATTCCTCTGATAGGGAAGCCTTATTTCCACTCTAAATGTCATGGCTCTTTACATTTTTTGCTACTAAAAATGGTGAATTTTCATTTTATTGCTCATTTTTCTTTATTTGCAATACATTTTTGGGGTGTGTGTGCATGTACCACACTGCAAATATGGGGCCAGAGGACAGACACTGCTGTGGGATGGTCTGTATGTAAAATGTGTTGCTCTGATTGGTCCATAAATAAAACACTGATTGTCCAGTAGCCAGGCAGGAAGTATAGGAGGGACTAACAGAGAGGAGAATTGAGAGAACAGGAAGGCGGAGGGAGACACTGCCAGCCACCACCATGACAAGCAGCATGTGAAGATGCTGGTAAGCCAGGAGCCACGTGGCAAGGTATAGATTTATAGAAATGGATTAATTTAAGATGTAAGAACTAGATAGCTAGAAGCCTGCCACGGCCATACAGTTTGTAAGCAATATAAGTCTCCGTGTGTTTATGCTTGAGCCATTAGGTCAAACAGTTTAAATAATACAAGCATCTGTGTGTTTATTTTATTAAGTGGGTTGTAGGACTGCCAGGGCTTGGCGGGACCCAGAGCGAAAACTCTCCAGCAACAAAACACCTTGCAGGAGTCAGGTCTACCTTTCCACCATGTGGATTCCAGGGATTTATTTAGATTCTTAGGCTTGGTTAAAAAATACTTTAAAAATCAAAAGCAACAAATAAGGCTAGCAGCTTTACTGACTGAGCTATCCTGTCAGTTATTTTTCAGACTGCATTAGTGTTTAGGGAGAAAGGAAAATAATTATTTTAATTTTATATTTAAAGAGTTTTCTTCATTGTTGTTCAGAACTTTTTTTCTTAGTGGCTAAATACATTAGCCACTTAGATGAATAACATGTTTCTTAAAAAAAAGAAAAATAGATTCATGATATTTTTTCTCTGTATCTTATAAACTCTAAAAATATAATTAATTCTTTGAATAATGTAAAATGAATATTTTCTAGATATAGAGTTTTAGTCCTCAACATCACCACTGATATGTAAACCTCAGGTATGCATAAAATTATTGATTATAAAATTATACACATACTTTGCTTTTCATTCCCTGACAGGAATACAATTGTGACTCAGAAATTGTGGGCAAACGATTCTCAACACATGAACATTGTGTTCAGATGATATCTCTTTAATTATTTAAAGTGGAGATCAATATGGAGTAACATATGAATCAACCTAGAATATTCCCTGAGGAACAATCTCCCTTTTGAAAAAAAATGTGTAATAACACAGTGGTTAATAGGATGTGTTTTTCACTGTTTGATCATTTCTGAATGCACAAAGATTTCATTAATGTTGATTTCACCCATCTTGTCCATGTTTACATGCTTTGATGTACAAGCCCTTTGTAGTGCCATATTAGATCTAGGGGAACATTACCCTGCTAGAGCAAGTGCAAACTGCTGTGGGAAAACATTAAAATGTAAGTTGATACTTTGTATAGATTTTTGCAGACAAACCAGTTGAAGAATTATTCTTTTGATGAAGTAAAAAGTGAAAGAAGACCAACGTCTGCATTCTTGTTGATTATTATATCTTTATTTGGTTAGATAATTATAATACAGTAAAATGTTCACATGGTAATTAATGAAACAGTGAAAAATTAAGATATTTTGCCATCTTTGGATTCTGTATTTAAAAATTGAATTCTAGAGAATAATCATAAAATGGGAACCAGGCAAAAGGCATTTGTTTAAGGGCTACAGCTGGCAAACTGTAAGCCTGGAAGGAAAGGAGTCACAGTTGATGTTAGCACTTACTCTCCTCCCAGAAAATGCTAAAAAATTAGGTCATCAAACAATTCATAGCTATATACTGGATCAAAAATAAGTACAAAGCAGGATGGTTTTGAGGTACTGTATTAAGTTCCCAAATGTCATTGTTGACATCGTTATTAAAAAGGAAAATTGTCAGAGTTGATTAAAAGTAGTTGTACCAAAAACTGGTTTGTTAAACCAGGCTGTGTGATGTCATAAATGAAACATAAAAGCTGAGGAGATGGGGAGTAGGTGATTTCCTGGAGTTCGTAGAGCTGTGGACTCGCTAATGTAGAGTGACTGAGGTAATCCACCACTTCTAGGAGATGAACCAGTCTAGTTTGAGGTGATGAAAAACTGCACACATTTAAAAACATTTCAGAGAATCACAACACATGGGACAGCTTATTGAAATCCATGGTGTATTAACTTCTTTAGGATTTGGGTGAATCTGGCATTAGATAAGCTTGGTGTATTCCCTGGGCACTGCTGTAAGTATGGAGCTGAGAATTAGGCTAAATTTTTAGCACAGTGAACACTGCAGTTTGTATCAAAACAGAAACAAAAACACTTCACACCTCGGCATAGCTTTGAAATGCACTGAAATAAGGCATTGCCTCTTTCGATCTCAGCAAACAAGTTGCATTATTCACACTCAACGTTGTTCTGATTTGTATGCTTTTCTTCTACATCAGAGAAGATACAGATGCCTTTAGAGAAAGTTCATGAATTCCATATTTAAATTGCAGAAAAACAAAGGACTTTTCTAAGTTATATGTCTGCTTCTGTTTGGATACAAATGTTTCTGCTAGGGTGATAGGAGGACATATGATAGCTCTATTGATCCATAGCTAATAGATTTTTTTTCTCTCTGAATCATAATGTCATATTAATAATAAGTTGTGATGGTCCCCCATGGGTTCATATATTTGAATGCTTAGTGGCCAGGGAGTGTCACTGATTGGGACAATTAGGAAGTGTACTCATGGTGGAGTGGGTATGGTCTTGGTGGAGGAGGTGTGTACTGGGAGTGGGCTTTGAGCTTCTGAAAGCCCTTTCCAGTCTCTCTCTCTCTCTCTCTCTCTCTCTCTCTCTCTCTCTCTCTCTCTTCCTCCCTACAGATCAGGATGGGAAATTCTCAACTACTATGCCAGCATTATGCCTGTAACTATGGCTAACACTATGGCTTCTCGTCATAATTATGGAATAAACTTCTAAAACTAAGCAAGACTCCAATTAAATGCTTAATTTTTATAAGACTTGCCTGAGCTATGATGTCTCTTCACAGCAATAGCACAGTAACTAAGACAACAGCTAACACATATTGCTCAAATGAAGACATATAGCTAATATTAGGTTTTTCTAACTGTCATACATAGAAGCCTTCTCTCAAAGAAATTCTACTGATATACAAACATAAAAGAGTTAAAATGCAGTTCTCCTAGAACCAGATGATGATGTCCCTACTAGACAACATATGGTAACAACTGAAAATCCCAGTGCCAGGAACTGATTATTCCTTTGAGAGATGTTGGATAGCCAAATACAATACCCCCTGCCCCAAACACAATATAGGGCTACTACGAGTGCTTTTGGTAAAGCTTCAGATATAGCTGCATATCTCTGTGAGTTCAAGCCCAGTCTGGTCTACATAGCAATTTCTAAGGTAGCAAGAGATTCATAGAGAGACCCTGTCTCAAAACAATCAATCAGTCAATCAAGCAATCAGACCTAATACATGATGATACCACATGGTGGAGTCCTATAACATGGAAAAACAGCACTAGTACTACCTGGAAACTGCTACACTACTGAGAAGCTTTGATAGTTCTGGAGGGTGTTACACAAATGACATGGGTTGAAAAGCAATCACCAGTCTTACCCAGTTGCAAACCCTGTGATCTATAATAGCTATTGACCTGCCAAGACATGTCCACTTGTGCAATTAAGGCACAAACATCACAGGAGTGATCAACAACTTTTCTGACTGGTTTAAGAACTGCTCAACAAGATGAAACCAATATTCAACACCATTATTGTGCCAGACACCTATGGTTAGATACATAGTTCCTAGAAGAAAACCTACTATTAGTAGTCTGCTAAATGGACATAGTATTAAATGTACTTTTAACGACATATTGTTCTATCTATACATATCTAAGTCTTCACAAGAAAGCTTTTATTTGTCATAGATGGCAATTAACACAGATATCGAAAACTGGCCAAGGTATAAAGAATAGGAGATTGAGGAATGCTCAGCCCTAAATGGAACATAAATACTATACACCCCTGCAAGGTTCAGGCATCATTATAGAAAAGGGGCAGAAAAGTCTAAGAGCCAGAAGTGGTAGATAATTGCAAAGAAACAATGTCATCATGACACTGCACATATAAATTCATAGTGGTTGAAACAACATGCACAAGAGATGAACAAGATCACGTGAGGCTGAATCCCATGATAGAATGGAGAGTTGAGCATCAACTCCCAGTAATAGAAGAGGAGCTGTCTGCAACTGATAGCAGGTAGGAAGGAGAGAGTCAGTTTTCTGTAGGAGTATAGGCCTGGTAAGTGGACCACACTCCAGTGGAAGAACACAGATCTAAGACTATCTAGACATTCCCTGAGTCCCTCTCAGGGTCCCACTTGTTACCCAGCTTCTCTGGGTTGTAGCCTGGTTATCCTTTGCTTAAAAAAAAAAAAAAAACAACAACAGAAAAACATAATAACAAAAGAAAAATTAACAGGAAATAATAAGTCTTGCTTTGTACTTTGCACTAATAAAAAAAGCAAATAGCTGGGAATGATAAAAAAAAAGAATATCTAGGCATCACAAGTTGGAGTTGGACTTGCATTTAAAATAAAGTTCATGTAGTTGGGTGGGGAGGGAAGTAGGGTAGACATAGGAGGATTTGGGTTGGTGAAAATGATTAAAATGTGTGAAGTTCTCAAAGAACTAAATAAAATGTTTTTAAAATAAATTCTAATAGAAAATCCATTTTATTGTTAGTAATTTGTTCTTGTTTATAACTTTTAAAAAGTAGATTATATGTTTTTTTCAAATACCTTTTGGTTGTTTCTAAAAATGTGAATGAAATATTTAAAATGATGTGTTTTCCAATTTTTGTTACTGAACAGAATACTTAGAAGGATCTGAAAGAGTGCCTAGCTTGCATACACTGGAAGAAACCTGATGGTCAGGAGACTCTCACAGGCAATGATCAGACTCTGTGCCAAACAGGCAAAATCTAGGGTCCACTGAGAGAACCCTGTGTCAAAAATTAATATGGAATATGTTAAAAGACACATAATACTAATCTCATGTCTGTGCATGTGAATGCATGGGTAAGCAAACATGCATATACCTGCATGCTTCACACACATACACACACACACACACACACACACACACACACACACACACACACGCCATAAATAAAGTTAAGTAATTAAATCTCAGTAATGGCAATAATTTGTTAAGCTCATATTTGTTGCTATAATATCAGATTTCAGTATTGAAATCATCTTCCAGTTAATACAAAGTAGTCTAACAAAATTACCATATGGAAAAAGTGGTACATATATTTCTTACAAAGTAAACAATGTCTAACTATTGACATTTAAGAGTAATCTCCACAAGCATCTTTACAAATTCACAGGTCAATCACTAATAAAATTTGTATAATTAGACAACAAACTGTCATTCATTAGAATTGGAATTTTGCTATTATTAAAATCAAAATACATAATGTCATGACAGTAGCTTTAAATACAGAATACTAATTTAATGAATGAGTTTTTGACATGTGATATTCAGCCTTTCACTTTTAAAATTAGATTGTATATCCTCAGAGCACAGGAAATATTGACTCATATGGCAGGGTCGATAAACATCAAATGTCCCTGCAGACTTAGGCTAGCAAGCTGCTTGTGAATCCAGCAGATGTTTCTACTGTCTGGGCCAATGGGAACCTTATGGACCTTTTTTCCTTCATCTCCTCCCAGGAGCAAATGTTGACGCAGCAGAAATTTGGATTTATGCCAAATGAAAAACAGAAGGATGGATGAGAATGTAGGAAATGCTCTTTTCCATAAATAGTGGTCATCAGTGGTTTGAATTGACTATTAAGCCATCTTTAATGGTTTATATTTGTGCATTTACTACTTCATTTAACCAAATCCCTATAATCTGTTCTTTTTTTAATAGTACTTATCCAACTCTTATAAAACCACCCTTTGAATATAATATTTGTTTCAAAATATATACAAACAAACAAAAAACTTTGAGTATATAAAATAAGAAAATTGTTTACTCCTGGTACTTTTTTCTCATAAAAATAAGAAAAACATGCCTAACCATAAATTTGTAACTGATCAGAATTAATACACTTTTTGTTAATGTAACATAATTAGAAATGGTGTTTTTTAAATCAAGGAAATGTTTTATAATTAAATCCAGTCATCACCCTTTACTAAATATTATTTGTATTCAGTTGAATTTTAGACATATTTTCTGAAAAAAAATTGACTATTTGAATGTGGATATTTCTTATATCTTCCTCCATTTTCTTGCCCTTATCTATACTGGTACAAAGGAATGTTCACTGATTTTACAAGATTTGTGCTAATTATTTTTATCCAATTTATGTATGATAAAATTATGTATTACCTGCAAGTGAATTTTCTTCTGTAATCCACAACTAACTTATGAGAAGGAAAACTATCTGAACAAAATAGAATGTGTTCCCCCACTCTGAAATTTGTTATGGAACCATAGGATACATTTCCTGTTAACAAGGAACAAACAGGTGAGGAAGAAAATGAAATCAACTTCAAGAACTTTGTGTTTGTTAAATCCTCATTTATTCTAACATTATGTGTTTCACAACTACGATGACTAAGGCACACTCAATTCAAAAGCATAGAAACAACAATATACACAAGCTTGCATATGCAGTATGACCATTGGTAGGAGTCATTTTAATAAGGTTAATGTTAACAGTGTTCTATGACAACATCAACAGTGTTCAAGCAACTCCAAAAGTTTCAGCAAGTGGCTGCTAGGCTGAGCCTGGTTTTCATTTGTTTCCATGATTACTTTGGAAAGGGCATGTCGTTTGAGCAAAAGAGCGGAGCATAAGTGACTAAAAAATGTTGGCAGTATTGGAAATGTGTTGTGCTCATACTATTTGAGAAAGGTGTGGAGAAAAGACACTCACTGGTATGAATTTTGAATGCCAAAAGTTTCGTAGTTTTGCTTCCACGTATTCTAATTGCCAGGAACTTAATTGTAAGCCTTTTGAGACCACATGGACATGACTGAGCTTTTTGAGTGGAAATAGAAATTCTTGTCCAGAAAGCCAACAAGCATGACCATGACACAGAAATGCAGCAAAGATTTAATTTCCACATGAGTATTTTTAGCAAGCTTCAGTTTTTGGTTAAATAGGAATTAAGTTGATGGTGACTTTGCTTTTCAGCAAAACAGGTATAGACATTATTCTTGACAATAAAATAATGAGAAAATGTCCTCCAAAATAGAAGATATTTCTTTTTGTATGCTATCCTTCATAAAGGAGACTAAGAGGGACTTTCAGATAAACTATAATTTGTTAGACAATAAATAAAATAAAATTGTTAACATGTCCTCAACTAGCTCATGGACTTGTGTGCAGATAATAAAAATACTGCACAAGATAAATTAAGAGTGGATTATAGAGGATGAATGAACAATTAATTTCATTTCTAATTATTAGTGTAATAAATACAATTCCTATTTAGTAATGAAAAGGGACTTCATAGTCAAGACAAAGTTTAAAAACAGAAGATTGATATGGATTCAATGAAGGACAGATTGAGCAGGAAACTGTCAAGAACAGTCCTGGTATTCCAGATAGATGATGGAATGCATCTTGATGTCACTAATTAAAACAGGGATAAAACAGGATAGTAGTTTGCTACATTGTGCTGTTTGGCAAATGGTCCAAACTATAATGGCATATAATCAACCTTTTTGTGTTTCTCAGTTCTCTAGCATTCAGTTGTGACTCCAACAGTTCTGATCTTGTCTATTCTTCCTAGCACATCAATGGTCAGTTGTTACTGGGGTCAGATGTTAGTGCTCTTGGTTGTGGGGATGACTGCCCTTCAGCTAGAGTGTTTTGGGGATGGCTGACCTTCAGCTAGAATAACAGCTAGCTACTGGGCTTAATGTTCAATGCTTGACCCAAAGGTTAAACAGTTTGCATCTGTTCTCACTTTATATTTGCGATTGTCCTATTAGGCAAAACAAGTCATATTCAGAAGCTGGAAGACTACAGGGAAGGATACTAGTCATGGGAAGAAACGTAAGAGTACAGGATCAAAGCATCAGGTAGTTAATGGGACTCAATTATCAGATTATTGGGAAAAGATTAATCAATATACACAGAAACAAGGAAAAAAGAAGTTTTTTTCATAGTTTATATGTTGCAGAAAAATTAAGCTTACAAAAGTTATAAAATCTATCCTAGTTAACTAACTAAACTGTGGTCCAAGGATTTGTGAAGGATGGATTAAAAGTGCAAAAAGCGGGGGAAAGCAGAATGCAGTATTTCAAGAAGTAAATGAGCAATCATCAAATAACTACCTTAAGTGTAAGTAAAACTTCAAAAAGTTTATCAGAAGAGGAATGTATAACTAAAAGATGCAGAGATTTTATTTTATTGTATTGTATTGTGGATCTCAGAATTGATAATGTCTTCCCAGTGACTCGGTTGACGTCTGTCTAGCCTAGGAATAATCTCACAAATGATTTCTTTGATCTTTTGGAGGGATGGAGAAGAAGAGTGAAAATAAAACCCACAATGTGTCACACTTTGGAAAAGTGCTTTATACGGGATACACTAACTTGGCATCAGCCCCGCTTAGCACAGTTCTCTCTAGTCAACAGTGTTGAACTCAATGCCATGTCCTTATGTTTGTTGACATCATTAACAAAAGGAAATAAAAATAAAAAGGTATTGTATTGAAGATTTATATTAAATAATCTTCATTACTTGGTTTTAGAGAGGATGTATTCCCTTAAAGAACCAGTATATCCCTGATGTTTTCCCATCTTAAATTGTATGGAAAGTGAAGAAGCACTGTAAGACAAATTGCTAAATGGTCGTATTAATAAAATACTCAGAGCCAGATATTGAGGTGAAAGCTGAGAGATCAGCGGAATAGAACAAGCCACAGCCAACCTCACCTTGCCAACTCCTCAGCCTCCAGAGAGAGCTACTTCCTATACACCCACGCCTATATGCCTTTCTGTCCTTGCCCTCTTACTTCCTCTCTCTGCCAAGCTACATCACTTTCCTCTTTTCACCCAGCTCTATCACTTCCTGTCTGTATAGACATCCAGACCTCTATGGTTAACTAGTGCTGGGAATTAAAGGCGTGTGCCAACACATCCGGCTCTGTTCCCAGTGTGGCTTTGAACTCACAGAGATCGGGATGAATCTCTGCCTCCCGATGCTATGATTAAGCATGTGTTACCACTGCCTGACCTCTATGTTTAATATAGTGGCTGGCTTTTCCCTCTGATCCTCAGATAAGCTTTTTTGGGGTGCACAAATAAAATATCACGACAAAGCACCCTTTTTATGGCATGTTGATAAAATGTTATTGAACTAATAATATATGACTTACTCAATATCAGTACAAACATTTGAGTTGCACTTACTCTTTTCATTTGTATATGAAACAGCTAAAAAAAATTAGGTAAATCTAACAGAAAAGAAGGAACTTCAGTTTCCCATTGATGAATGATCCTATTAACGTGCAACTAATGTTTGATTTATGTTGCACATGCAATAGAAACCTTATCTGTAAGGCATGTAACCAATACAGAACAATGAGAAGGGGGTCAGATAAACACTGCAAAGAATTAAGGCAAAGCACAATTATTTCTGAGGACAGCTTTACCAATTAAAAGTCAAATTATAACACACATGGTTGAATAGATTGTGGACTGCAATAGTTCTTGCACTGACTGTCCAATAGCATTCATTAGATTAGAAAAAGGTTAGCCAAGGATAGCCTGCGACCAAAAGGATAGCCAAGAAAAATTATGACCACAAAAACTGTTCAAGCATCTTGATTAACATACTTAATATAATTTTTATATGTGATTCATAGGTGAAAATAAAAAATATAATCAGATTTAACAATGATTAAATGAAAACATTTGCCAAGTGTCTGTATTATTTAGAAACAATTTCTTATGAAAATATACGTGACATAAACCACTTGAGGAAGGGTAAGCTTTCTCTGCAACACAGAGTCAGAGCTCTCAAAAGTCCGTGAAAATTGGCAGGGCCTGACAATAGAGAGAGGCCAGCATCAGAAATGGAATGAAGGAGGCAGAGGGAAACATTCTCACTCTGTTTCTCTCCCCCCACCTACTCTTTTATTTCTTTGGACCCAACCTATAGGATGTTGCTGAACTAGTCCATGGCATAAGTCTTTCCCTCCATAGCTAATCCTCTCTGCAGGTATTCTCAGAAACACACCTAGAGGTATGTTACAGATCTCCCATAATCTTCTCAAAGCTGATCAAGCTGATAATCAAGGTTAACTAAGCCCTCTTGTGCTGAAAGAAAGCAAGCCTCATGATATGTATTTGACAAAGTGTTTTTTTTTTCATTGCTGATATCCAACAGCTCCTTGTAAGTTATACGTGTATAAAATGCATGAAGAATGCATTGTTAGAATGCATGTGAAAGCCTCTAGTCAGATCGGAAGACAGGTAAATAAATTCCTTAGAAGGAACCTAATCAGCCTTAAGAGGAAGAAGACTGAAACTAAGTGATTGATGATTGAGCATAGCAAAAAGAGGTACTGGCTATAAACAGTTAAATCATTCCTAAAAGCAATACCTATTCATATTTAGAATGGTGTACATATACATGTACCAACATGCCAACATTTCTATCAGCAAAAAAAGTTAAGAAAAACTAAAATGCTAGAATGATGTAAATGTGCTAATACCTGTGCTTTTATTCTTTCTTCAACTCACCATTTCAAAAATGTCTCCCATATTACAATTATTTAAGGCAAAAGACAAATCAGACACAGTCTACATGGAAATATGACATCATCTTTCTTTGCTCTCACAATGGTATCAATACAGAATTTCCTAGTCAGGCGGTGAACAGAATAATAGCACCTGTTTACATATACCTCACACAGCTATGCCTACTTAAAATAGGGCTGTGTGATTGCCATGAATTCATCTTTCTTCCTTTTTCAGTTTGCTTCAGGAAGATTGTTTATCTTCTCTGATGGTCCAGAGTGCTTTCTATATCTGAACTGACCTGATGCACTTAAATAGCTTTTCCGTAGCTTCTGTCAACTTGAGAAAAGAACTAACTGAAAATTGAGATCACACTTCTACCAAAAAAAAAAAATGTACGATGTGGGAAAACTCTTTACAAATGGAATTAGCTTTAATTTAGGCATATTGGAAAAGATAACCAAATAGAGTAGCAAAGAATAATAGCGGAAAGTGCAAGAAGACCCAACAAAACATAAGCTGAGCAGTTCAAATCCATTCTGGACAGATAGGTCTATTAGAATGTGATGAAACAAATTCCACACATAATGTATTTATGGAAATTATAATTCTGAATATAACATGATATATTTGCACAAATAGATGAAAGAAAGGAAACATTTTTTTTAAAAAAAATGTAATACTGAATTTGAGGTATTTTAAAGGAAATTTGAGTAGATAATATATAACATTGTTGATGATAGATAAAAACCAGAATGGATTAAATTGTGACTAAAAATGATAGTCAACCAATTCACATTATTCAGAAGAACTTTATGACACGTCACAGACACTCTATTTCTCCAATCGTGTAAAATTGAAGTTGGACAAAGGTCAATTTCCCTTTCCCCTTTCCTCTTGTGAATCTTCGGTTATATAGTGAAAATTATCCTGACAGGGAAATTAAAACAATTAGCATAAAATTCTAACATTTAAAAGTTACAGGAAATAAAACATCTTATGAGAGATGTGGTATCTGCATATCAAAACATTAGATTTCTCTCATGCATAAAAACTATAACCAAAGAATAATTGTAACCTCATGGTATATATTTTATTCATCAAAAATATAAATACAAGTAATAAACTGAAAAGTGAATATTTAGGAAATGACAAAATGTTTATTTATATTTATGTTATGTTGTTTCATATTGAAATATTTTTTCAACGTACACCTTACACTGTGTGTTCTCTATGAGAAACCACATTACAAGCCTAGAGTTCAAAAATTTTATTAAAATCAGAATTTTTTTTACTTCAGTCATGTATATTTGAATCATAAATAGAATCCTTCCTTCCTCTCCCTCCCCTCTAGGCCTTTTCACATTCTATTTAAGAATTGAATATCATAATTTTTCACTCTGAAGTTATATGTCTGTGACTCCTCTGTTATTTAAGGCCAAGGATGAATTTATCAATCATTATATTTTCTTCTCAATATAGAAAGGCTAGGTTAAGTATAAAATGTGATTTATTCTCCCTATTTTCACTTTTTTGTTATCTATAATTTTATTTTACTAGATAACAACTATGAAGAAATAAGTATGATTTTCCTCCGAAAAATGCTTGTGTATTTTCATTATACACACAAGAAGGGGATTTAGAGACTTTTTAATTGCTGAAATAGAAGCATCTGGCATGGATATTGATATGTGCATTAAAGTAATTTTCTAGATCAGTGAATTCATGTTAGAAATGGTTTCTTGTACTAAGTGTATATTTCTTCTTTTGCTCTAAAAATCTTTTAATAAAAATCATCTACTTTTTATATTACTGAATTATTTTAAAGGTAATTTAGTACCTAATAACATGTAGCCATGGGTGGATTTATCTGAATAGCAACTGTGTGTTGGAGCATGGTTTTCTCATAAAGGAGAGCATAATTTGCTTTGCATGTCAGTGAATACACTTATTTTATCACATTGCATGCAACTAAAATAATAGAAGATCAATCTCTCATGCTCTTGTAAAACATAAACGCAATGAGTGTAGCACCAAATCTATTTGATAGGCCAGAATTTGAAAGATACAAAGATATATAGCTATTAACAAATATCACTATCAGCAAATATGAAATGCAAATTACATGACTCTGATTGGGAATAATGAAGTCATTTCGGAGACAATGCATTTCTTGACTATATATCTACAACTTGGACAGTAAAACATCTTCATTGTTAATGCAAATTTCTTGATTCATCTATCTTTAGTATGTGAATTATGTATCTATACAGTATTAATTATTATATTGGTAAGACCAGTAATGATAGTAGTAATATTAAAATATTGTTCAGTTGAAAAGCTTATAACAATAGGATAAATAAAATTGCCTCAGTGAAATATAAGTAGTTTTAAGAATTGTAATGATTAAAAGCTTTATAAAACCAGCCAACTAAATGTACTTTTAAAGATTAGGTTTTAACTTGTGTTTGCTATAATGATTCTTACTGCTCAATTCAGACACCCTGCATGGCCAGCCAGGTCATGAAAAAAATATATTTCCTGTCTTCATTTTTGTCCACATTAAATTTTTTTGATATGGCTCTTTAAAAAAAATCACATTAAGTGCTAAAGTAAAGGACGGATCTACATTTAACGGGTAAGTATGTGTATATACAAATGTTGTAACCTGCTTAAGGTATCAACATGCCGTCCTACAAATGTCTATGTGGTGATGTTGTATAATAGTTTTCTCCAAAATTGAAACACTCCGTCCTGGAGGAAGCTCCTAAAACAGGAAGATAAACAGCTCAAAATAGCTTCAGGAAGTCCCTGAAAGTGACCTGATATACTAGGCATCTCCCTGCCAGAGGAAGCAATAAAATGCTGAGAGTCCTCATCTCAGACAGAAGGAAGCTGAGCTGCAAAGAAGACTCAGTGGAAAGAAAAGCTGCCTGGATGACTCTGAGACCAAAATAGCCAGACCAACTGAGACACCTGGAAAGGACATTATTCAACCTGTGGAGCTGCCTGCAGGCTGGTCAGGGTGGTCCAGGTTCCCAGCTTAGTGAGCTGTCACTCATACTGGAGTGGACTTCAGTGATGTAACTGCTTTTCACTCATTTCTGCTCTTGTAACTAACCCCAATAAAACTCATTGGTTCACCAAATTAGAATATGGTGGTATCCATACTCTGGTCTGTTGCAGGTTCCAAATATTGGGTTAGTAGACATGTCTGTTGCATCTCCCCAAGGAAAGTTTTGTCACACAACAGGTCAGCACAGTTTCAAATACTAGTATCTTGAGCACGTAAATGACTAAGAACATAAGTGGCCATATATCTCATTAAATACATAGACCTAGAGAAATAGATATTTTGGGCAGTGTTAAATGAAGTGTGATTAGTGTCAAGCTGCTTTCAGAGTGAAATGTTGCTTTACATAAAAGTAGGGTTTTGCACTTTTCTGTTCTCATAGCTGAGTTGCATTTGCTCATCTTATTTTTTACTGAGATGTAGCCAAAAGACAAAGGGACAGAAAGAAAGGGACTATTTATTTTGAAGCCCTGACCCACAAGAAAGCTTCATACAACCCTATTTCTTCATGTTTATCAGAATGTTATTTTTATATCGATTTCTTTTTAAAACAAGATGACAGACTTCTGTTTGTCAATTGGTTTCCTTGAAGTTCTTTGAGAAGGAATACCAGCTCTAAGATCAATATGTTAACAAAGCCAACCATTTTGAGCTAGCATGAAATTTATGTTCAGACTGTTACAGCAGCTACCATTTTCTTATGTTAATCACCAGGAAAGAAATACAAACAAACAAAAAAAAAGAAAAAGAAAAAAAGAAAGAAAAGGGAAAAAGGAAAGGAAAGGAGAAAGAACCCATACTGAAGAAATGAAAACTATAAATAAAAACAAAGGATAACATGTTCTGAATTGCTGGATAATAAAGATTGTACTCAGTAAATTTTAGGAAAAAGCAAATTTTTTCTCAAGACTAGACCAACATACACAGGCAATATAAATGACATTTCTGATGATCATTGGCATTTTGGACTGTGACATTTGTTTTAATCCCTACCTCTACATGCTGAACTCTTCAATTAATCTTTGAATGATGGTTCCGGATGACAGAAATTAATCTAAATTTTGGAATTTTGCTATCCCTTATATTTTCATTATTGACCACCATAAATAAAATAAAACTATGTTGGAATTATGTAAATATTTCTTGTCACTGAGTATCAGTGTGTATGTTAATTAAACGACTATATAAGGAAAAATTAAATCATTCACTACATGCTACTTAACAGCACACATGAAGATAAAGACAATAAAACTGTCTATTACAAGAATACATTTAAGCCCACAAGAACACAAAACTTCCAAACCTGAAAATTATTAGAATTATGAAAATATATTAAACTACAAGTGTACAAGTGAGTGTTTTGTTTCTTGAATGAGTCCCAGAATCTTGTCTTGTATTGCTCTAAAGTTGGTCTAACTTGTTTTTATAAATATTTTGATTAAGAGGGAGCCTGTTGGGGTGCACCAACTCAGAGCCCTAGTTCCGGGCCTGGGTGGTAGCTAGATTGGTTAGCTTACTAGCTTTCTTTCATCCTCACTACCTCGATGAGCTTTCCAGCACTTCCCCAGCTAGCTTACCCAATGCAGCCTGCAGTAAGGAGTGGGGCCAGTGCTCCAGCACTTTGGCCCTCAGATCTGGGTCCACCTCACTGATATTGGAGGGACAGCTCTACTGTTTTGTTTTGTCCAGGCAAAGTACAGGACCCTCTCCCCTGATTGCTTTAGGGGTCGTGTGTGTGTGTGTGTGTGTGTGTGTGTGTGCTCTTCCGCTCCGATGCCCTCAGGGCTGATTCACCAGCTATCCTGACAACAGGATCAGCTCTAGTTTGCCGCCCAGGCTGAGTGCAGGGCCTGCTCTTCTGTGTGTTGTAGCTGATGTAAGTAGGATAAGGCTGGTTCTCTCACTCACTCAGATGACCCCAGGGCCAGCTCTGGCCTGCCACAGGAGATAGCACGGGGCAGAAGGGGAGGATCTGATTTCCTCCTTGTCCATGACACTAACTGGGGAGGGATGGGATCTATGAAGTTTTGGATCATGTGAAGGGGACAAACCTACAGATGCAAAAGAGCAGGAGGTGCATGACCCAGGACAACAACAGGATATCCAAGAGGAGCCCCAGTGAGGGCCCTTTATTGGTGGTATGGCAGAAGCCAGAGGCCTCAAACCAGACCAATGACTCCTGGCAATGAACACTTCCAAGTAAGGATGCGTGGATTAAAGGGTAAGCTGTGTTTCAACCGGCCACACTACAGATTCAATGATAAGATACTTTTGTTTTTGTTTTGGTCTTAAATTTGGTTTTGTTGGGTGGGGGGCGTTGCAAGGGCAGAGGGAGGACATGGAGGGGACTTGGAGATAAGTGGCATCGGAATGCATGAAGTGAAATTCAGGAAGAATCAATGAAGGTTAAAAAAAATAAAAGTGAGCCTGTTAATCGTAAAGTCATTTTCCACATTAGGTTTCCATCTGCCTCCAATAGTGTTCAAGGTGCACAAACTATTTTATCAATACTTTTTATAAACACACCACAAAATACAATATTATACCAGCTTGTAAGGGCCCAGTACATTTACTATTCCTTTTGATGAGGAAAAAAAAAATTCAACTGTCTAGATTTGTGACATTTTTGGTTCAGCATGGAAAGAAATAGGAGCAGTTCTAGCAATTCTTTCTGATCTCTGAGAAAATATGTGTAGGAAAACTAAAAATCCTTTCCTTAGTTCACTGAAGATTGATCTATCTAGAAAAAGACACATGTCAATTTTGAAAGACAAAAGTGATTTTAGTCCAATTTCTGTCAATATATCTACCCTAGTCTACATCATTCCTTTAAAAATTCTTTCAATTAAAATATTTTCTTTGTTCATTTTCATCTATCTTCAGTAATTTTCCAAACTATTTCCACTAAATGTATTCATTATTACAATCCATTCATGAAGGTGAAAGATTTTTAAAAAAGAAGAAAACTTTAAAATGTTAACATGTAACTCATACTATGTATGTATATTTTGACTAAACAATGTACAGTGCTTTATACGCAAGCTAGCTTTATCACCCCCAGATAGTATGGAAATACTGAATTCTAGAAATTTTTTGAAAATCTTTTCTGTTCATTTCTACTTTTTTTGGGGGGGGGAGGGGTAAATGTACTTCCTGATATTGAATCTATAGAAACACTAATGTTTATTTCGCATCTCTGAAGAAAGCCATGCTTCCATTTTGGATTGACCAGTGCATGTAAGGAGTTGGGGAAATGCTGTGATTCTAACATGATAATTATCCAGTGTTACTGAACCAGTGAACTGTAGCCTATGCTTCGCTGAACAAAAGGCTCAGAGTCTAATGTAGATTGATATAGTGCTCACTTCCAGGGCTAACATGGCTTTACTAGAAGAATTACTGTTTTCTTATTCATAAAAATAAGAGGGTTGTCATAATCCATATGAGAAAAAGGTTAACAGAGTCAAAGTGGGACACCTTGTAAATTATATCCGTTAAGGGACCCACCATGAATGACATCTATTGCAGAGCATGAAGTCCAAATAATACATCATTACCTGGCTCAGTATGAAGGGAGAGATATTCTATGCCTGCCCTTGAAGTATAGCCAATTATTTAAGCATATGGAAAGGTATGCTTGATTTAAAGGATTGGAAAAACATGTACTATTCTTATATAATGGATAGCATGAGTCTAATCAGCTAAAAATAATTTAATTAAAATGTATACAGCAGGTAATATGAGACCCAAACTATACATTTGCCACTAATCACCTTTTTCCTACTTAAACATGCATAGTACCTTCACACAGATCTAGAACTGCAATCACAGGCCCATCTTCATATTTTACCTTCCTATTATATAAAATCTGTCGTATCTGAATATGTTAATTGTGCTTCATGATGAATGAATTTTACAACATTAAAAAATATTTGAAGTTTTAGCCTTCTCACATATTTACCTACAATAGAGTTCTTTGATCTGTAGTTGATATTAAAAATTAAGATGTGTTGCCTGTTAATGTACATAAGAGGCCATGGAGAGAAATTAAATGACATGATAACCTGACAGGCACTATCTAGCAGCTAGGTACCTCAAGGTTGACAGCAAAACTGGGCTTTATGTTGCCCAATGCAGGAGCCATAACATCCCAATAATAAGGGTTGTCATTTTTTATATGAATCATGTATAAAGCTTTAATGTGTCAGCATAATTATGCTTTAACTCATTCGTCAAATGATTCACTGCTATTATATGTTCTTTCCATTATCATAATACAAAAATAGTTCATTTCTACTTTTTTCCCTTGCCTTTCCTTAAAATCTGGAACTGCAGTACAGATGTCTTAAAACCAATAATTATCATCTATTAGAATAAATACAAACAATTTATAACATATATAGAACAAAATGATCAGTGATCATAAAAATAAGGAATTTTCTCTATCAAGATATCTCTCTCACTCCTCTCCCACTTTGTCCCTTCCCTAGGTTGACCATCCCATTCCCTCATGTTCTCATTCCCTATCCCCTCTTCTCTAATGCCCACCATTCCCAGTTTACTCAAGGAGATCTCCTCTATTTCCTCTTCCCAAGGTGATCAGTATGTCCCTCTTAGGGTCCTCCTTGTTTCCTAGCTTCTCTGAGGTTGTGGATTGTAGCCTGGTTATCCTTTGCTTTACATCTAGTATCTACTTTTTGTATTTCTGAGTCTGGATTACCTCACTCAGGATGATATTTTCTAGTATGGGGTAAGGGAGAAACCTGGTGCTAGGGAAATTCCCAGGAATCTACAAGGATGACCCCAGATTAGACTACTAGCAATAGTGGTGAGTGTGCTTGAACTGGCCTACCCTGGTAATCAGATTGGTGAATACCCTAACTGTCATCATAGAGCCTTCATATAGTAACTGATGGAATCAAATGCAAAGATCTACAACCAAGCACCAGGCCTAGCTCCTTGAGTCCAGTCGAAGAGAGAGAATAGGAATTGAACAAGGGGGGGTCAAGATCATGATGGGGAAATCTACAGAGACAACTGAACCAAGCTCATAGGAACTCATGAACATTAGACCAACAGCTATGGAACCTGCATGGGACTGGATTAGACCCTCTGCATATGGGAGAGAGATGTGCAGCTGGGTCTGTTTGAAGGGCCCCTGGCAGTGTGATCAGGATCTATCCCTGGCGCATAAGCTGGCTTTCTGGATCCCCTTACCTATGTGGTCGGACACTTTGTTCAGCCTTGATTCATGGGGGAAGGGCTTGGTCCTGCCTCAACTGAATGCACCAGGCTTACCTGTACCCTCTTAGGAGAACTTACACTTTTGGAGGAGGCAATGAGGGGAGTAAAATGGGAGCGGGGAAGGCGGGGGTGAGAGGAATCGGGAGAAGGGATGAGAGGGGGATCTGTGGTTGGTATGTAAAATGAATAAAAAATTTAAAAGGAAAAAAACGGAATTTTCTTTTTCATTTTGGATGTATTTATTTCATGTGTATGTGTCTTGCTCACATCATTTGCATACCTGGTGCCCGCTAAGTTCAGAAGAAGGTGTCAGATCCTCTAAAATTGGAGTTACGGATGGTTGAGAGCCACCATAGTGGTTCTAGGAACTGAACTCACATTCTCTGAAATAGTCACAATTGCTCTTATTCACTAAGCAATCTCTCCAGCCCCAAAGTCATGTTTCCAATTAGAATTCAATACATATTTCACAGGGCTATTATTTTTCTAACATAATATTATCTAGTAAGAAGGAAAATTGGCAATAAGATATTTTCAATTTCTATAAATGCCATGTAGATACCTAGAAACCATCTCCAATGTAGAAATCAAGATAAAAATGTAATATATATGCTTGGAAACAATAGTGATTATAATATTTGTTCATCAGTTAATACACAGGGTTTTCTTGAACAGAAACTGCTCCCCTTTAGCAATGGTAAAAGATTATTTTTCTGATGCCAAATGCAACCACAGTTAGTTTTTTTATTTTGTTATTCTAGCTTATAATTGAAGTCTTTCCATCCTAGGTCCAGTTTTCAGTAATGATGCTTTACTTGCTTAAATGATAAATTACTGAGATTTATGTATCTTAGTGATACAAGTTATTGAATGTGTGTCCATATAACCTAAAACAATCTTATTAATGAGCTCCCAGTACAGGAATGAATGAGGGCCTTATTTGACTAGTTACTGTGGAAGCTTAACCACATAAGACAGAGCATAAAATGTGACATGTTCCTCCAGTCCAATATAAAATGCATCATAAGCAACAATTTCAAAAAAATATAATGATTATTTTCTCATGTGAGTAGATGTATATAAAGACAAAGAGATGCAAAAGATCTGATGTTATGCCTACATTCAGGATTTCAAAGTATAAGCTGCTATAGAATATTTCAGCTACCCATAGGTGCAAGGACTGGAGAAAATTTCATGAGTTAAATTTGTACTGGTCAATGTGTGATTTGTTTTCTAACTACCAACAAAAATAAGCAAGGCTCTTCCATTATATAAAAACATACTACTTAATTGTAAATCACTACTGTGAAGGTGCAGTTTTACATCTTAAAAATCTCCTTTTGCTTCACAGTCTTTATCTATTCATCAAATGCTGCCAAGGTAGCCACTCAAATTTATAGATCTATTAAAACTAGTATACTATTATCTGGTACTGATATTCATGTATCAAGAAGTTAAGAGCAGTAAGCCTTGGTGCATTAGATATATATTTGAAAGTATTGTGCATTTTATTGCTTATTCAAAGAAGCAAATATGATAATCAGAATTGCTTCATTTTATAGTATATAGTTTTTCTAGAGGGAAGTATCTTGTAGGTACTCTGTAGGGTGTTGTTGAAAACATTCCAAACAAGTTAAGAAATTAAAGTCCATTAGTAAGTATTCACTCTAAATATGTGTTGAATCAATTTGTTATTCAACATCCTGTAGGAGTTGCTAATCTCCGACAAACAGTGATGGACAATATTCATTACATTATGTATTAAATACAATCCATAAACATTTAATGGGGTGTAGATGACAACACATGATTAAGGATGCATTTTATTAGATAGAGTGGACTAGAAGTGGAAATTTTAATAAAATTTGGCTATAGCAGTCTGAATCACATTCTCCTAATATTCAAAAAAATTAATAGGAAGATACAGGTAAAAGGAACTATCATCTCCAACAGAAAGTGAGACTTGTCATTAGAGTATAAGCAAGTCAGGAACATATCTTGATCTAAAAGATTGAGAGAAATAAAGAAATGGAAGTAATGAATTGCTTGTTTTCTTCTCGTGCAGTTGTGAAAACAAATTTCTGTCATCACAGACTGGAAACATTAAAGAACACTTTCTTTCCTTTTTTCTTTTTTTTGTTTTTGTTTTTGTTTTTGTAGAGGCAGGGTTTCTCTGTGTAGTTTTGGTGCCTGTCCTGGAACTCACTTTGTAGACCAGGCTGGCCTCGAACTCACAGAGGCCCGCCTGCCTCTGCCTCCTGAGTGCTGAGATTAAAGGGATGCACCACCACTGCCCAGCTAAAGAACACTTTCTTTATTTTGAATGTGCAAGTGTTTATCGGTGTGTCCACCCTCCTGCTCTTTAGTGGTTACTGAGGAACTGAACAATAGTCTGCGGCCACCTCTTTCATGAATATGAATCTTTCCTACATCCACTGTCACGTCCTAGGATTAGAGTGCACATAGTTCCCAGTTGGCTTGGAACAATCCTACTTTGCACCTATTTCCCTTACAATCTCAAATTTTCTTTTTTGAGCATTATCTAGCATGTCTATCCTACCTAGAAAGTATATGCTCTGGATATATTATGCACCAAAGTTTATTGGAAAGTAGCAAAGTTGGAGCACCAAAAATGAAATGACAACATTTTGATGTAAAATATGAACAAATAATCTGCTTACTATCCCTGATTATTGGATATTATTCTTGTTTTTAATCTAAGCCCATTCAGAATACTATGCTAAAGGAAGCTGAATACAAAAAAAAAAAAATTGTGTCTTGTGCTAATATACATAGATTCTTTGCATACTATCTAGGAATTGGGATTTTGTTCAGGATCTTTATCTATTATTTACTCTCTCACTTGAGATAAGGAACATAAAACTTATCATAATACTGATGGAAGGTAGAATCCATAATACCTTAGCATTTCAATGGTAAATACAAATAGAAGAAAATTCTAAGATTCATAAATAAATAAACAGAAAAAAGAAAAAATTGGAAGGAGTCTTGACATGAGTACTAATGAGAGTAACTTAATAATATACTCAGTAGGATCCATGAAACCATAGTCTCCATGTGAAAATAAAGAGGAAAAGTATGAGTAAAAGGCAAGTACACACATAGAAATGCCTGATAGCAGGAAATGCTATTAAAAAAAAAAAAGAAAAAAAAAGAAAAGGAAGGAAGGAAGGAAGGAAGGAAGGAAGGAAGGAAGGAAGGAAGGAAGGAAGGAAGGAAACAGGAGATCATAAGACTACAACTAGAAATGTTCAAGCTCAGTTGGATAGGCTGCCGTGAGAGGCCAGTGGCAGAGCTTGTGGTTAGCATGCGTGAGACCCTGTGATCAACTTGTAGTATGGACACACACACACACACACACACACGACCACATACATATTACTTAGAATCATTTAGTGTCGGTGACACACACACACACACACACACACACACACACACACACACACGACCACATACATTTTACTAAGAATCATTTAGTGTCAGTACCAGGACAGGAAAGATGTCATGAGAGTAAAAACTGTTGAGAACTAAAAATACAACTGGATTAACACAAAATGGGGCACATGACTCTAGTCTTACCATTTGGAAGTAGAGACCAGAGTATAATGAATTATAAATCTGCCTGGGCTACATATGCTCTCATTACACACACACACACACACACACACACACACACACACACACACACACA
>CABHPR010135463.1:27452-40002 GCA_902168415.1 Peromyscus melanophrys
ACACACACACACACACACACACACACACACACACACACACACACACATTGAACAGAAATAAAATAATGAGCAAGATATTGGCCTATGTAGTACACAGTAGTTGAGCCTGAACATAGGAACACTAGAGAAAAATTTCAACATAATTGAGACTCTGAGGAATCAATATACAAATTGAAAATAAATGTATTTCACATAAGAATTGAAAACTGTTATCACCTCATAGACAGACAACATTATGAGCCCTCAGTTAGTCTATGACTTGAAAAGCTCTAGATTTTTAAGAGTATATTTTAAAATCTTAATAACCTTCAAGTAGATCATTCTCAAAAGATGCAAATATTTAGGATTCCTTTTCAACTGTAATTGTCACAGGATTGCAAAGTAAATAGCTATGAACTGAAGAGGCATTCAGAATTCACGAACATTATTTCTTTGTCAAGGATTAGAGAGGGTATTTCCTGAATTCATTGCATGAACAATACCAAGCATCTAAAATGTAATAAATGTTAAGAATTGAACTCTCAGCATTCTCTGTCTGCTTTGTGAAAGCTTAATTTTCTAACATTATTTAAGAAAAAAACAAAACACAAGGAATCAGTGAATGACTGATGACCTGAGTTTGATTCCCACAACACACTTTAAAAGGAGAGAACTGACTCCTTAAAGTGATTCCCACCTCCACACTTACGTGATACCAATCAGGTGCCATACCATGTGTGTGCCTCACTACCACACATGTTGTATATCCACATAAGTACACACAACTCCACAAACAAAAGAATGCAAACATTCACATAATAATAATAATAATAATGAGTAACATTTATAAGAAGGAAATAATTAAATGACCCAGAAGCCTAGGTTTACTCTCTCCTGACTTTACGGTCTTAGGGACCCACTTAACTTCATTGGCCATAGTTCTTCAACTTGTAAATAGTATAATTATATTAGGAACATCACAGCATTGTTGTGAAAGTGAAAAGAGATAATCAAATTGCAAGTGATCTTATAATGCTTTTGTTACACAAATGTGCAGTGATTATTAATAATGTAGGGGTCTTGTAGTAAATTATTGGAAAGGAACAAGTGTACTTTCTACATTCTTTTCTGGGAATGACCTTGTTCTTGATATGGTGGTATCTGTTAATGAATAAACAATTAAAGACATAAGCATTCCATATATAAAACAGTTCCTTGTAGACTCTTTCAAATCCTACTTTTTTTTTTTTTTTTGGTTTTTTTTTTTTTTTTTTTTTTTTTTTTTTTTTGTCTGTATGTTTCTTCTGTGTAGCTTTGCGCCTTTCCTGGAACTCACTTGGTAGCCCAGGCTGGCCTCGAACTCACAGAGATCCGCCTGCCTCTGCCTCCCGAGTGCTGGGATTAAAGGCGTGCGCCACCACCGCCCGGCCAAATCCTACTTTAAAATTTGGTTATGTAACATAAAACACATCTTCATATAATACTATTCACCAATAATTTTTAAAGTGCATTTTTAGTCATGTTACTTTTTATTTTAAATGCGATTTTTATTTTATTTTTATTTTATAATTTAATTTAATTTTACATATCAGCCACAGATTCCCTTGTTTTCCCCTTCCCGCCCCCTACCCCGCCTTCCCCCCAGCCCACCTCCCATTCCCATCTCCTCCAGGGCAAAGACTCCCCTGGGGATTGAGTTCAACCTGGTAGATTCAGTCCAGGCAGGTCCAGTCCCCTCCTCCCAGGCTGAGCCAAGTGTCCTGTATAAGCCCCAGGTTCCAAACAGCCAGCTCATGCACTGAGGACAGGTCCAGGCCCCACTGCCTGGATGCCTCCCAAACAGATCAAGCTAATCAACTGTCTCACTTATCCAGAGGGCCTGATCCAGTTGGGGGCTCCTCAGCTATTGGTTCATAGTTCATGTGTTTCCATTCATTTGGCTATTTGTCCCTGTGCTTTTTCCAACCTTGAGCTCAACAATTCTCGCTCATACAAACCCTCCTCTTTCTCGCCAATTGGACTCCCGGAGCTCCACCTGGGGCCTGGCCGTGGATCTCTGCATCCGGTTCCCTCAGTCATTGGATGAGGTTTCTAGCATGACAATTAGGGTGTTTGGCCATCCTATCACCAGAGTAGGTCAGTTCGGGCTGTCTCTCGACCATTGCCAGTAGTCTATTGTGGGGGTATCTTTGTGGATTTCTGTGGACCTCTCTAGCACTTTGCTTCTTCCTAGTCCCATGGGATCTTCATTTATCATGGTCTCTCTTTCCTTGTTCTCCCTCTCTGTTCTTGATCCAGCTGGGGTCTCCCGCTCCCCTAAGCTCTCATTCCCTCGACCCTTGCCCTTCATTTCCCCCACTTATGTCCAGGCTGTTCATGTAGATCTCATCCATTTCTCTGTCATTGGGTGATCCCTGTGTCTTTCTCGGGGTCCTGTTTTCTAGGTAGCCTCCCTGGAGTTGTGAGCAGCAGTCTAGTCATCTTTGTTTACATCTAGTATCCTCCTATGAGTGAGTACATACCATGTTTGTCTTTCTGAGTCTGGGTTACCTCACTCAGGATGATATTTTTCTAGATCCATCCATTTGCCTGCAAACCTCATGATGTCATTGTTTTTCTCTGCTGAGTAGTACTCCATTGTGTATATGTACCACATTTTCTTTATCCATTCTTCAGTTGAAGGGCATCTAGGTTGTTTCCAGGTTCTGGCTATTAAAAACAATGCTGATATGAACATAGCTGAGCAAGTGCCCTAAATGTGTTTTCATTCTCTTTGCACAAACAAATGTACACACACATGTGTTGTACATGCATGTGTGTGTAAGTTCACATTTAAGGGTATGAAGGCCAGAGACTGAAGTCTGGTGTCTTCATTGATGACACCCAACTTCATTTCTAAGTCAGCTCTCGCTAAAACAAAAATCTCATTCATTGGCTAGTTTATCGTTGGAGCACATTTTGCCCAATTCCCTGTCTACCTGCCTCTTTACTGAGATTACAGAAAGAGGGCCATGCCTGCCAGCCTTCTATTATGTAGCAGGTGGGTTTCAAATTCTTATCCTGACACTTGTTTGGAAAACACTTTATCCACTGAGCCACATCTCTAGCTCAATATTTATGTTCTTAGCGGGTTATGTTTTCCAATAACATATATCATGAACTGTTGTTTTCCCTCTGGGAGAAAATTGTTGATTTTAAGACTTTACTATCTGTACATGTTTTATCATTTTTTTAAATAATATAAATTATATATACAATTAGGATTAAAATCTTAGATGTATTTTATAAGCAAGAAACAATCTACTGTAGAATTCATTTTAATGTAGCATGCTTTTCTTATTTTATTATGGATTCTTATTTCTTCTATAAATTATGTAATTATGTAAAATTTCCATTACAATATAACAAAAATAAAGAATATATCTTGAAATGGAAAATCAGGTAAAGTAATTTGATTTTCAAGGGGGATGTGGGTAGTGACATTCCCAGGAGATATTCATGAGGAGACTATGTGTAAGTATGGAAAGAACAAATGGAGAACACGTGAATGGAAAGATTAGGACAGGCATTGCCATTCTGATGTCTAGATTATGAAGCCATGGGAAGATATAAATCAGAAAAAAAAATCACAACCAAGTCAATGAGAGTCAAGGATCACTGTGACAGCTGCAGATTGGCAATGGGAGGGCATTGGATTATGGGAGGGCAGCCTTACAGCAAGAAGATAGAGGAACAGTTGTGTGATGGTCAAAATGAGAGATGACCACATTACAGACCTGCTAAGTACTGTACAATGTGTTACCAGGGAGACACAGCAGAATGAAGCTATACCTTCCTCACTTTCAATCAATAGGCAAGATGGCAATAAATTGTGAACTTCTACAAGAGTTCCTGGAAGGGAGATTAATATGAAGCTACCTTTGTATAGGTTAATAGGAAGTGATTTCCAAGCAATTCTAGCATTGTGAATATGCAATTAAAAATGGCATACATCAGTTAAATAAAATGACATGGAATAAGTTTCATACACATATAGAATGTACCATGACCCTCCTTCTTATAACTTCTATTATGGATAATTTGTATGTGGTAGTAAATAAACATAGCTGTGGTCACTTCCTGCATAGTAGTTTCTTACTGCAAACAAGATAGAAGCTTTTGCTTCCAGATCAGGTGGAGGTTATAACCTGGCTATTATCAAGCTTTCTATAAGCCTTCCTATCTGCTTGATGCACTGGGGATTTCGTACTGCAATTTAGCATGATCTTATTCAATTACCTATCATGAGTATTTCAATTCTTTGACTGTGTAAAGGACTCCCATTGTGTTTAAATAATGTCCTAGTTGTTTGCACAATCACCCTAACCAAAAACAAGTTAAACCACTTCTTTCTTCTATTGTTTCCACAAAACCCACTGTATTTGCACATTGCTTCTCAGCTTCTAGGAAAAAAGAGTGGGGGCACATGTGCTTCGGGCCCAAGGCCAAGTATTCATTAGCCTAAGTCCACATTTTATCTGAGCTCTCTATATTCTTCAGAGAAACCCACCTTGTCAATGTTATAGTCCTTTGTTTACAGTAACTCCCTGGTATCCAAACAGAGAACCTCTTTTCAAAGTCATCATAATTCCAATGTTCCTGGAAACATCATCCCAACAGCCTAGTTACTTTTTCCTCCAAATATCTGTCTCAGTGTCTTTTGCCTGAGATTCTTCCTTAGGTCTTGGACAGTTTAATTGATTCTTTTAACTTGCTGTATAGAGCGTGATGGCCTGATACTCAGAGTTTCACTTGCCTTTGCCTCCTAAGTGCTTATATTAAAGAGTTACTCTACAGTGCCTGAAAATTTTTCTCTGCAAATGTTTTCAGTTTTTCCTTTTTTCTTTTTCCTTATTCTTCTCCCATACAACACCCCCCGCAACTGCAGCCTCCCCTCTCTCCATTCCTCCATATTAATATGCCTACTTCATTAAAAAATAATCCCAGATTATGATTGCAGCCATATAAACTAAGATTACTATGCTTGTCCATCTTTGTATCTCCAGCACAAAATATTGATGATGACAAGATAGTTGAGGGCAGATTACACAGCACTTTCAGCCTCATCTGTGCCAAAAGATTTTAACCAATAAGAAGAAACAAAAGCATGTTTTCACTCAGTAATTTAATTCATTCTGTATTATTGTACAGTAATCCCATTTTATTAATAGGATTAAATGTTTTTACTTGGGATGTTTCCAAACCAATTTTATTGCTTATCATCTACTATGTACCATCTAATTGTCTATGTGCCTATTTTTATCTATTTTATTATCTTTTATCTATCTATCTATCTATCTATCTATATATATATATATATATATATATCATCTATATATCATTAGTAGAACAAGCACAGTCATCATCATCTATAAATATTTGTATCTTATCCTGCTACATCTCCTGGTTTAATATTTCTCAATTGAACCAACCTTACATAAAATAATGTGCTCGTACCAAACATACACAGACATTTTTTTCATGCCTCTCTTTCCTAAATAATGAAATAGCACTTAAATTGAACTTGGTATTATTTCTAATCTTGATATAACAATGTATATGGGAATAGATATAGGACATCCTTCCCCTTAAAGAGAGGCTCGTTAGTTTTAAATGGAAATTTAAACTGTGTTTTAGACTCTAGAAAGGGAATTTCAATTTATATCTATGTACAAAGGAGAGAGAAAAGAAAATTCCAATCAGTGATACTTATGTTGCATGGTAAACACATCTGGAGAATGGGTGGGGTCAGCGATCTTTCTCCAAAATTCCAGCTATGGATCCTAGTAGTCTTTTCTTTTTCTCTCTTGTATATAATCTAACTAAAGGAAATGGCTAAAGTTAACAACATAGGAAATATAAAAAATAGTGCCTATTTAAGTTGTGCATGATACAAACCAATTATACGTGCGTGCGTGTGTGTGTGTGTGTGTGTGTGTGTGTGTGTGTGTGTGTGTGTGTGTGTATGGTATGAGAGAATCAGCTAAAATAATCAGTTAACAATTCTTCTTTAAAAAACATTTTTATTAATTTAGTTTATTCATTATTTCACATCCCAACCACAGATCCCTTCCCTTCTCTCCTCTTATTACATCCTTTCTCCTCTATTCTGCCCCCACTCCCACCCAATCCACTCCTCTTCTGTTTCTGTTCAGAAAGGGGCAGCATATCAAGTTGAGGTAGCACTAAGCTCCTCCCCTTTTACTAAGGCTTGATAAGGCAACCCATTATGAGGAGTAGGTTCCCAAAAGCCTGCCAAAGCATCAGGAACAGGTCTCGCTCTCACTGCTAGGAGTTCCAGATGTAGACAAAACTATACAACTGTCACACATACGTAGAGTGCCAAGGTTGGTACCATGTGGGCTCCTTAGCTATAAGTCCAGTGTCTGTGAGTTCATATGAACCTAGCTTAGTTGTCTTTGTCAGTTCTCCTGTGATGACTTTGACCAATTTTTATAGAACGTTTACACTGTTTTACAGTTTTGATGAATGTTAATATGTCGAGTGCTTTTATAACGCTTTTTTTTTTTTTTTAGAAATTTGGTCATAACTACTATTAATTCCTTTTGAGGGATGCACATACAAAATGAAAATAACATAATATGATAAGGAAATCTATTTTGATGTTACTCAATGTATTACTTTAAAAATATCTTCACATTGTTATAAATGGATCAAAACAACCTTATTATGATTCAGAAGCATTTCTGATGCTTCGTGTAAATTATGTACAGAGAAGGCATATTTCCTTGTGCTGCTCACACTGTAGAATGTCTGTGAATGAACAGTGACTTCTGAAAGCCTCATGTTCTTTATAATGAATTATGCAGAAGCTCCATTCCAAAACTATGCTAAGGTGCTAAAAGTTCATGTCTGTGAGTTGTTTGTGACTCACACAGATATGGTGGACAGATTCTTATTTTTTCAATTACATAGAAGCCAAAATTTTGTACAGAGTAAATGCCACTGAATGCACAATTGGATGGACTGAAAAGCTCAGCTAAAATGCTTTTCTTAGAGGCAAAATCAGTATCCATCTTTCTAGGATGCAGATGGGAAAAATTCAAAGTAACTCTATGCTGTGGGATGGTCTGTATGTCAAATTGCTCTGATTGGTCAATAAATAAAACACTGATTGGCCAGTGGCCAGGCAGGAATTATAGGTGGGACTAACAGGGAGAAGAATTCTGGGAAGTGGAAGGCTGAGTCAGAGGGAGACACTGCCAGCTGCTGCCATGACAAGCTGCATGTGAAGATGCAGGTAAGCCACAAGCCACAAGCCACGTGGCAAGGTATAGACTTATAGAAATGGGTTAATTTAAGATATAAGAACAGTTAGCAAGAAGCCTGCCATGGCCATACAGTTTGTAAGCAATATAAGTCTCTGTGTTTACTTGGTTGGGTCTGAGCGGCTGTGGGACTGGCGGGTAAGAGAAATTTGTCCTGACTGTGGGCCAGGCAGGAAAATTCCAGCTACAAACTCTAGTTGCAAGGTATGCCACAACTCTCATTAACAGTACTGGGATTTCCACAGAACAACTATTGTATTGATTTGAGTATTTCTCCAACCTGGACATCTTATTTTTAGAAAGAAAAAAAAAAAAAACTTCTTCCAGAGAGGTGAGAGTTAAGGAGACTTTGTATTTGTATATGGTGCAAGTTATGGTGGATGAATACTTTATAAAAACAAAGTTACAAAAACACTCGGGGACCACTAAAGACCTTTTGAATATTTTATAGACTGTAAAGCAATAAGAAAATAAATAACGCTGTGTCCATTTCACAAATGTGTATATTATTCTTTAAGTCTATACGTGTGCTCTGCACATTATTTATCATAAAAATAAAAATCTAAATCTTTCATTCTCCAAGAAGTTATTTATAAAGTACTTCTTGTATTTGGAGCATTGGTGATTTTGAATTCTATTGCATTAACAGTAGGGAACAACTATCAAAGTAAGGAAAGGACAAACTTTGCTATTCTCAAGATACCAGGTGCCAGAGAGAATGTTAATCATGTTCTGATGTGTGATATATACTACTATCTATCTATTTCACTTGATCTCTACCTTAGAGTATTTAGCCATCTATTACTCTTTGCCTTTTCTTTATGTCTGTGATAGTTAATCTTGGTTGTCACTTTGACATCCTTGGGAAATGAGAAGTTCAGTGGAGAAATTGCTTCCGCTGGATTGGCCGGTGATTCTATTTATGGAGACATTTTTAAGTTATTATTATTAGTGTAAAATGATGGAGAAGACCTAGCTCACTGTGGGTAGTGCCAACTCTGGGAAGGTTGGACTGCTTACCAGAAAGGCAGCTGTGCCGAAGCAGGAAACAGCCAGTCAGAAGCTTGCCCTCCATGGTCTCCACTGGCATTTAGATTATTAACTTGGTTTTGTTCAGTGATGGGTTCTAACCCGTAAGCCAAATGTCCCTTTTTTTGCCACCAAAGATGTTTTTGGTCATGATGATTATTAGAGCAACAGAAAGCAAACTGGAACAATTTATCAGAATTTTAAATCTCTTAAAGAAACATGTTCTAGGAAAATTGGAATAATGCGTAAAACGCCCGCCTAGCAATGACTGACTGCTATTAAGGATATAAGATAGTGCCCCTAAATTTCAGAGATTAAAATTTCTACAACAAATAGAAGGATAGCAGAGCATCAGTCCTACACTAAAGTCATTTTTCTGAAAACAATGAATTCTGCCTACGTTTATGTGCTAATGCAAAGTCTGACAGAAACTTTGAATCCATCCTAAACCATAACCTGAGATACAAGGACAATAATGATACTTACTCTCATTAAAGTAGATGAAAAGAGTATGTAGCAAAGCATGAAGTTATTTAAATAAATTATTTGTCTTGTTGACCCATCTTCCTCTCATCAAAGATGCTGTGCTTAAAGTTAGATTTATGTTTATTTCTCTCTTATTGGAAAAATGAACATGTAGTCATAATCAAGCTTTTAGGGCCAAAATTAAGAGGCATTTGTGTGATATAGACAAGTTCAAGTGAGATCGGTAATGTAATAGGCAGTGAGATTTATTATGATTCATATTACTTCTACCTGGAGAATCTCAGTTGTATTTAGCAATATTTGGTCTTAAATTTAGTGAATTCATAAGTCTTTGTTTCTAATCAAACTAAACTAAATATGGAGTCATCAACAATAGGCATGCATGAGGCATTGTACCAGAAATAGGATACAAATGTCAGTAAATTTCCTTCTGTTTTAGAAATAAACATAATGATTACAAGCATTTGAGTGGCCAGATCATGGTCAAAACAGTCCTTTAAATGAGTCTTTTGCTAGGAATGATGAACATTTAAATATTTTCTGGGAAAAAAATGGCCTACAAGGAGAAAAAAAAATGCTACTCATGTTTCTTGTTGAGTTCATAATTATCATCAGCACATATTTTTTTTGTCTCCTCTGTGCATGGTGGTGTGGGGATGATGATTAGCATCACTGACCACCATCTAGATGTCCAATGCTAGATTAAGTTTCTCTGATTTATAGTCATTGCTTCCTGTGTGTCCAGGCTCATCTGTTCTTACAAGCTGCTCTGTTGTGCTCCTACCAGGAAATTATGTGACAGTACCAACCTGGTGCTAATTTACTGAACTCTGTACTCTGTGCTACCAACAAAACAGTTCCCAGTTTATATAGATATTGCTGCTCATTATTGTTTTCCTACTTCCCATTGTCTCTAAGTGAGCACTGCCAAGCCGATAATATACCCACAGTAACTAAAAGCACATGAAGCAAATCAACAATATACTTTTCCATCTGTTGAACTGCAGTGCTTTCCATTATTTTTACACCCTGGTGAAATATATAAAACTTCCATTCAATGAATTAAGTCATCCTAGGTAAAATAAATACCAATGCTCAGAAAGAAAAGTATTTTAAGTCATAATTTTGAAGAGGTCACCAAGGAATCTCCAACAAACTCAAAAGATCATATTTGGAATTCTCCATCAGTATCTGATTCACCTTTCATTCTCTTGCCTCACCTTCCAAATATTCCCTTCTCTATACAATAGGCTTAAGTAATACAAATCTAAGTTGTTAAAACTTATAGAACTGTCCTGTGAATTCGACCTTCCCTATAATACCTGACTCAACTTCTATTAATTTTCAGCACAGCTACTTCTCCTCTCCAGTTCATAAAAAAAAATCTCAATTGATGTTCTGCTGTGACTCAGAAAATGATACCCAAAAGGGTAGTCCATGACTCATGATTCACCTTGCTAAGAATAAAAGGGGAGAAAGAAAAGAGACACAATAATGTAAGCAGAAGGCAGGCTTCTGAGAATGAGTTGTGGTTCCCAAATCTACATCAAAATAAAAAATAACCTTACTTTTTCTCTGATGTTTTTCTGGACAGGAGTTGGTCACAATGAAACTCTTAACAATTTTTGCTATAGGTGTTATGGAACCTGAGCATAAAATGGCCATTTTAACTTTTTTTTTCCAGAAAAAAACATGATCACATATTTTCTATGCTTTCTTCTTGTTAATCTGTCATTTGTTACAGGACTATCAACTGTAATCCAAAATGAAAAATAAAAAAAGGAATTATCACATTTCTGTTAAACCAACTTCCTACAGCATAGATAGATAGATAGATGACAAATGACAGATAGATAGATTGATGGACTGATTATTCTAGTCAGACTATATACTTTTTCTTTCTTTTGTTTCTTCAGAAAAATAAATATATTGAGTATACTGTTGGGGAGGACAGTTTGCAGTAGGAGGAGAACAAATATCATAGTACCTGTAGCCACATTGTGTGTTCCATAAAACAAGTATCAGGGTCTTTGTATCTCCTCAACTGCAAGCTTCTAAAGTATACAAATGATGAATTTGATTTTTATAAATAATTTTAAAAAAATCTTGTCTTTCGGCATGTAGGGCCCAGTGTTTGCGTTCATTAAAGAATAAATGGATGATCAGAAATTCATCTATGAGGCAAAATCTTATCTCTATTTCTTTCTTATAGCCTACCAAGCTAATTAGAAGCCTTAATTCCTTTTATGGTTGTTTTTGTGGCATGGGTGGCACATCACTGTCATTCAAAAGTCGCATTCCTGGCTTAAGTGCCATAGGATGGATTGGATCTAAAAAACATTTTGCATATATTGATTCAACGTGTAACATCTTCAGATATCATGTGTCATCTGTTACACAAAAGGCTGCCTACATGAAATAGCTAGAGCTTCCTGTAGACAAATTATAATGCATATAATATCACAGCTCTTTCTTTTCTATGCATTAAACAAATTTCATTGATATCCAATCTTAAAGAAAATAATCACTTACTATTAAGTGTATGTGATCCAAAGTAAGAAACTGAAGGTCACATGAAAAGCTTCACTTTACACCACTAGAGATTCATGAAATTTTATCAAATAACTCACCTTTGTCAAAACTCCTCACAATAAACCAAAAAGAAACCACAACAACAGAACTGATGATGCTTGGATATTAAAGTGTTATATTACAATGACTTATATTAGACTAAGCACATTTTTAAATCAAAGTCTCAAATAAATTTGACTTAATCCCAAAATTGAAGTAAGTGAATATTTAGAATCATGCTTATTTTTTGCACAGATATTTTAAAATTTGAGGCCCGTTAGAATTTAGAAGAAATAGATACTACGTGTTACTATGTTTGTTAATTCAAAAGCAAACAGAAACAGTTGGAAATTTGCTATGTATATTGTAAGAACCATAAATAGAGGGTTTCTTCAGGAAAACAGTATTTGCTGGACCTGACAGGGTCATTGCACATATGATCTCACAATAGTTGTGACGTCATACAAAAAACCTGTATGAGATCAAGCCCGTGAAGGACTAGTGTGGATGAGAGAAGGGATGATGAAGTCCCCCCCGTCCCAGTTTAGAAACTCTTGTCAATGAATGGCTGCTAGAGTAAGGATGGTCAATTTTGTTCATAGAAGCAGCCCAAGAGAGGCTACCCATGCTCCAGTAGATGTCCCTACAGCATGTAGTACAGACTACAGTAAGTGCATCAATGGCTTTAAAAAGAGAACACATGAACGTGGGTGAGAAAATTATGGTGAGGCATACAGGTGGCATTGGCATTGAAGAGATAAGGGGAGGGATTTGATTTAAAGAATTATACTCATGTATGACAGTCTCAGGCAACAAAAAAAAGTGAAGTTAAGAAAACAATAAAATAAATCTTGAAAGAATGCACAAACTTGCTGAAATATTTATTCTCAGTAATATTTAATGACTAACATTAACACTTCAGGCTTTGTTTCTTTAGTGCTCAAGTTCTCTGTTGTGCTCAATACTTTATTACATTCTCTTCTTCATGAAAAAATATTAGGAAGAAATAGCACCAAAAGGCTGGTAGTAGACCTCTACTTCTGCTAATTGCCAGCTGTGGAATATTTATTAAAATCAGACTTTCACAAAAATAGAAAAGAGTGTGGTATGGGAAACAAATAAATTGGCCCTTATTCCTCCTTAGTAAAGGAATGAAC
>CABHPR010135464.1:0-32720 GCA_902168415.1 Peromyscus melanophrys
TATTAAGCAATACTGTTTCTTTTCTTTTTAACTTTGATGAGCATTATTTTCTAGAGACATTTATACATAGGCATGTTAACTAAGCCAACATAGCCTCTCAAAATGATGTCATGAATCCCCTCACTGTAGATTCATGCCCTTATCACCTAATCTCTCAAGGAATATCTCTCTTCACAAGATTGTGTTTCAGGACAGTGCAAAAATTGTTTAATTGAGTACAGTATTATAACTAACAGTCATATATTAAAGAAGATTTTAATATCAAATAAAACAAAAATAAAAAACTTGTCATCTATGTCTTCAAGACAGTATAAGCTCCTTTCTGATAGAGTCAACAATGTAACATACTGAATCAAAATCATTTGAAAGAGGTCTAGCTGGACACATGTAGTAGTGGATAAAGGAAGGAAAGCTGTGAACGCCAGTGCTCATGTTCACACTCACACTTGAGAAAATATTATCAGGCCAAAATTAAAGAGCTTAATAAGCTCGCTGTTCCAGACCACATGTTTAGGAGGCAATGTCTATTTCAAAGTACTGCCTACTGATAACATGCATATAACTAAGCATCCGCAGCCTTAGAGATACAATGTATACTTTTTTCCTTTCTGATTTTTGTAAATTCTCACTTAACCAGAGCCAATGATCTGAAATCAAATCTATATGAAAATTTTCATGTTATGTTCTTTTATTTTGTAAAATAAGGAATGATTTTATTAAAATCAAAAGAAATACTTTCATAACCATTATATTTACATTTATGATTTCACAGGACATAGTGATGCAGATTCCCCAGTAGTCAGAAATGGATCCTATTGTTACAGCAGCCTCCATGCTTGGTGCTTAACTTATATAAAGAGTAAAGATTTGCTCCTTCTTAACAAAGCAAACCTAAATCAAAATATGTCTCATATTCTGGAATTTCTTGCCTTAGGTTTCAATCTTACCAATTAATACTGCAAAAATAACTATGTAAAATTAGTCTTATTTATAATAAACATTAGAAATTTAGATAATAGAAGAATAAAAGGAGAGAGATAAAAATATAATTTATCACCTGTGATGACAACTAACTTTCTGTCAATTTTAATATCTCTAAGTTATTCATACTAACAGTTCTTTTTGATTTTAAATATATTCATAAATTTCAAACATCCAAAATTAATTCATGATGAAGGAAATATTAAGTGTACAGTTTTATTTGTTGTTTTGGTCACTTTATAAAAAGCACAATGTGCAGTGTTTTATTATTTAATTCATTAATCTTCCCCTGTAAATGTCATCAAATGGTATTTTTAACTGAAAATATTTAAAATGAACATTGTGCAAACTGGACTGTTCCTTTCAATCCCCCGAGGCATCAAATTAAAAAGAATGCATTGGCAGATATGGCTAGACATAATTAGATTCATGAAGGTTTGTAGCTCAAGCGGTTGGTAATGGAGGCAGAAAACCAAGTCAACTGATAGAAGCTATGCAGGGTGACAGAGCAGGGTGGAATAGGTGATGAGAACAGCTGTTCCCCAAAGTCTGCTGGCAAATTCACAGGTTCGTTTCTCAGTGACACACTATTATAGACAGGTTGCCAGAGACATCAGCAATGCAGTCGGGTTTATGACAATTGCAGTATAAGGTTGTAAAAATATGGGGTTTCTAACTAAAATTTTATAGATTAATTTTAATTTCCTGAATGTACTGACTTAGAAATAAAAGAAAATATTTAGAAAGTCACTTTGCTCTACTTTCACTGGAAGGCAGATGTCTTTTTGTAAACTCACTAGGAAGGGTCTTTCAAACAGGCTCAACCACAACTTATGTGGTATGAAAACTCTGAATATTAAAAAAAGGAAGTTAGGGTTGATGAAAGCCTTATGATTCACTGACAGAGAAAGTGTTCTCATTGTTTCCAAATTTTTTTAAAAAAATGTATTACATCAATTACTTTCTCTGCCCCAGACTTTGAGTCATTACTGAAGTCTTAGTGTACTTGGCTGCACTGCAATATGGCTTTTCTTAAATGAGCTTGAAAATGACAAACGATAAGGAAGAGGCAAATGGAGCCATCTACTACAAATACATCACAGGTAATATACAACGCTACAGATTGCATATTGACCTGTGGGCACTGGTCTCAGTCAGCATGCCATGCTACAGCACAAGACACAGAGCCATGTTGACAACACAGAGCTAAAGTTAAGAGACTCACATTGCCTGCGAGAAGGTACAGGAACATTCCCATAAGCTGTGCCCTGGAAATAAAACACATTTTTTGGAGCAAATGATATCAGCATTATTAACAGTAGAAAGTGGGGGAGAAATGAATGAAATATATGAACAGAAATGCAAAATAAGTAAAAATTAAAGAAGCTGATTTTAGAAATAAGGTTGAACTCCTATATTGGATGTTTGTTGAGCTCCTATTTTGGATGTTTGAGGAGATTAAATATAAAATAAAGCAAAGTAAAGAAGATAAAAATTATAGTTAAAAATGAAAGCATTTAAATTGTATAGGAATTCTGAGAAAAGTAGGGCACATGCATCATGAAGCCACCTCCTTATCAAGTAGGCTCCCTTGCACCATGTCCTTAGCAGATGGCATTGTTGCTTGTCTTTTAAATAAGCAGTACATCAGGAATTACTCTTTTCTGTGTTCTAACTCAGACACTATGCAAAAAAAAAAAACCTTCAATAACATGAAAAATGTCCCTGATTTGTGCTTCAACAAAATTTGATAATTGCAAAGCAGCACAATTCAATAGACACGAAAGATGATCAAATGATGATATGAATGGTGAACGTTATGTGGTGGACCCCACAGTGAGCCTGACGGTATACACAACACTTGTCATAATCCTCCAGTACAGTGTTGTTGCTAGAGTTTTCCTGGCCCACAGTCAGGACAAATCTCTTTCACCTGCCAGTCCCACAGCCACTCAGACCCAACCAAGTAAACACAGAGACTTATATTGCTTACAAACTTTATGGTCGTGGCAGGCTTCTTGCTAACTGTCCTTATTTCTTAAATTAATCCATTTCTATAAATCAATACCTTGCCACGTGGCTCGTGGCTTACCAGCATCTTTACATGCTGCTTGTCCTGGCGGTGGCTGGCTGTGTCTGGCAGCGTCTCCTTCCACCTTCCTGCTCTTTTTATTCTCTCCATTAGTCCCACCTATACTTCCTGCCTAGCCACTGGCCAATCAGTGTTTTATTAGCAACACATTTGCCATACAGAACATCCCACAGCACAGTGTGTTCTACAAGCACATACCACAAGGTAAGTTTAGATTTTTATTGCTGATTCCAAAATATATTATAACTTATGCCAGAAAGATCTAAAATTATAATTAAAATCTCTATAAATCATTAATTATTTATACATATAATAATTAACAAATGGTAATTATATTGAAAAGTTAACATTTACTTCCTTCTTTTGCTGTGATATTCCAAGGCTCATCACTTCAAAACGTGACTACCGAGATTTCTGAAAGGTTTGGCTGGTGACCATTTTCAACTTCGATTTGGCTGGCCACCACTTTCAGCTTTTATTTATTATCCTTCCCATTTTTACTGAAGAGAATACTTTCTAAAATTAAATGAATTTTTATTTAGCTTAGAAGCAGTTAAGAGCCTATCCAAGTTTTCAAAACTGGTTAAGTTGTTAATAGGGGGATCCTTGTTGCCAGAATGTAATGAACTCATTGCAGGGGCCCGAGAGGTGGCTCAGACATTAAGAGTCCCTGCTGCTCTGCTAGAGCAACCACATTCAGTTGGCAGAATGCATTTCCTGTAAGTCACCACCTATAACTCCAGTTCCAGGGGTTTCAATGTCCTCCTCTGGCCTCCATGGGTACCCACAATAATGACTGACACACACATACACATGAATAAAAGTAAATTCTTAAATAAAGGAATAGCAAAGTCTAGCAATATAGCCTTGGCAATATAAGTTAACCCCAAATGGACTTATCTCTTAAAACAAATGAAACCTTCCATTCAGACATAAAAATGAGCCATGCAAATCTGTCACAAAAATTTTCTCTGTCTGAGGCACGTTTACATCTCTAATCTTTTTAGAAAGAAGCATATATTTTGGCAATGGTCAGTGGTGATTTTCCTAGAATATTTTTTTTGTTACTGTAGATAGTGACTTGTAACTAAATTAGTTTAAAAAAATGCAGTCTTTGTATAGAAAAAAGCTCAATACTTCCTTAGCTTTATATAGAGATTCACATACAGAATTTTAGTAAAACCTTTTCAAGTCACTCACCACAAGAACACTGAAACTCTTCTAATATTAACTAGAAAAATATTCCCCAAACCTGAAATATAACCTTTATTTTATTAGAGGAGATATTTGAGCATTCAAAGTGATTTCTATAATAAACAAACAAAAAAACTTACTATTAAAATAAAACCTTGAAGTATGAATAAACACTGTCTTTCTAATTCTCTAATTGCAGAAACTGGACTTTTGATTTTTGAAGTATCAAGTTGCTGGTATGATCATTGGAAGGACACAATAAGGTAAATTTTAGAATCAGGGCAGAAATCACAGTAGGTAACATATGTTTTAACAGCTCTGCATTTGAGGGCTAGTAGAAATGTGCCTCTGCTATTCACATTGGAAGGTTTCCAAGCAAGACCTAGAGTCAAGAGGAGAGATCAAAAACCTGGCAGATTCTAAGTTACCATAAAACGTAATGTTTATTTGACATATTTCAGAGGCTTCCTATATGCAAGAATCATGAGATTCATTTTGTAAGGTTCAATTTATATTTACTATCATCATTATCTGTAGATATATTATTAGGTGTAAAAATTCACACAGGTTTTTTTCTTTTGAGTTCTTTGACTGTATTACCTCAATTTTAAATAAAATACAAACATGTTAGATCTATTTCTTCTTTAAAATACAAATAGTAAATCCTACAATAAAAATTTAAGTTATATTAATTTTCATATCTCATAACTTTTCAAATTTGTTGAGAAAATTGAGAAAGATTCCTTGATGAGTAAGTGAAGGAGATTCAACAGAACTCTGATGAAGACTAAGAACTTGCCTTTCATTTTTAATCCATCACTATATAATCTAATGCATAATAGCTCTTCATTGCAATGCAAACATTTTTGTTGTCTAGACTTTATAAACTAATATGTTTGTTTCAGGTAAGAATAAATGAATGAAAATATGATAATTTTCCCTAGTACTATGTAGGGTAGGTTAGAAAATGATCAAATATTACCAAGGAGAGATTAATCATTGATAGAAAAATGTATTCTGCTTAGAAACACTGTTTAGCATAAGCAACCTAGAGACAGTAGAAAGAAAATCTTTGAGCAGATGTAATGATTGAGGCTTAATTCTCCAATTTATCCACATTGTTTTCACTCTAAACCATTTTCTTTCTTAAGAATTGGTTCTTTAAAAGCCATCTACCATTACAGACTATCAGTTAAAATAAAATTTCATAAGATGTAATTCAATTTCCCCAGTCAAGATTCAGAAAATTTTCATTCAAGACACAATAAAAAAGAAGCCAGTGTTTAATTTAACTACAGCTGCTTAATAAACCCAACAAAAATGCTCTACCCAGACACATTTTCATACATAGTGTAGTTCATATATATTATTGCCTTTGTTTAGGGGTTTTTAATCATTCTTCGTGGCCACAGCACCATCAACTTTTACATATATATATATATATATATATATATATATATATATATATATATATATATTGGTCATGATAACATTTGGTGAGAGCATGTCATTATTTCATGTCTAATTAATATATGAGAAAGAATTGGTAGCAAAAGTAATTTCCATGGCATTGATGGCCTCAGAGCTAAACTGTTTTGATGCCACAGAATCACTGTGGACTTTGTAGATCTTGAGCCTGTATGTTCAAGGTGAATATGAAGACAGAAGGACACAGTTAGATGTTATTTGGGGAATTATATAGGTGGGATGGTTGTCATTTAAAGTACTTTAATTGTAAATGAGACTGGAAATTAGTACAAGTTTCTCTAATGTGGAAGGGATGTGAAACTCAGATATCCATAAAAATGAAGCAATAAATGCTGTAGAAAGTATGCATGTTACACACACAAACACACACACGCACTTAGTTGCAATAAACCTGTTTATTACTTTCTACACATCTAGAAGCACTTAGTAGAAAGAGATGTAGGTATGCACTCTGAATACAGAGAAGGATAAAACAATGTATGATCACATTGGGGTTAAAGTCAATGCTGCTTTCCTAGGAAAATGTTAAAATAATATCTCCACTATGGCGAAGTAATAAAAAAAAATAGATTCACTGGCCCCAGGCACACAAGTGGAAGGCAAAACAGTGCTAGAACTGGGTGGAAATATGAACAGGAGAAAATTCTTAACCCTGTATTCAAAAGCCTGGGGCCAAGCAAGTAACTTCAGAATTCAAAATTATCCAAATATGTGGAGTAACACTTCTGCTTAGTCTTGAGCTGTAAGATTCAAATGTATTAATATTTCTACAGAAAAACATATAATAAGCTTGCTGTGCTGTAAGCAATTATAAATAGTTTCTTGTCAGTTCACATCAGGCACACTTTGTCCACCAAAGAATTCACAAGAATCTTTATGGTTTCAGTGACTCTGCCTTTTGTTTGGGATCTCAGAAATGTAGCTATCAAGAAGCACTCTAACATTATTCAACAGTGTACATTAGAAACAAGGGGACGTGGAAGTGTTAGAAAAAGACAGTTTTAAATGCATTGCCATAGGCTCGTACACAGTCAGAATGTTCTTGATACTGAAATGGTTTTAGAAACACCAACTCTCCAGAGAAACAGAGAAGCATAAAGTTTCAGCACAGAGATAAAGATGCAACCTCTGAAATGATCACTTATGAATAAAAGGGAAATGTGACCCTGGCACTACCATGTCATAGGTGGGATCAAAACTTAGTTAATGCAACTATTTTAACTGTAGAAATGGTATGACTTTCAATAGTGACAGTACATCTCTCATGAAGATATCACAGTTCTAATGTAGTCTCTTTCTTTGGGTGTGATTTCTTTTTAAACTTATGAAGAATGAAGTTTTATGTTTATTACTTAATATTGTCTCTAAAAGGCTAATTGAAATACACAGGTTAATAGTGCAGCAATTGTGCACTCTGGAAAATTATTCCTTGACGTTGAAAACATCTAGATTTGGGTATTTGAGACACCTAAATCATATAACAACTATGTACTAGTTTGTATTCACTTAGATCCTAAATATAATTTATTTTATAATAACAGTTTATGTTAACTTGTCAAATAAACCACAGTAAACTGTTTTCTTTCTTTAAATCCCTTTTGGGACATACTCCTGCCAAACCCATGACCTTGATCTGCTACTGTGGTTGACAGACAGTGATCAAGTCATTTGTTCATCAATCCAGCCAAGCAAAGTATTTGCAGGCAAAGCTACCCTTTCACAGACAGAGCATTTTGTCCTCAATACATTGTTTAGACACAACTCAAGACCTTGTGAACCAGGCCAGCTCTCAGTTTTCACCATAGATCACATGTCCAGGTTAATTCACTAGCCATGGTTTTCACATTGAAAGGTGTAGCAGAGAAATTTGAAAAGATTACATCAGTGTGATTTGGTATTAGAATTCAACTAGCAGAAAGTAAAAGAAATGAGAATTTTAAAAGTAAAATAAAAATATTAAAAGAAGGTATTTGTGAGATATTTTGTTTTCTCAACAGCCTAGTGGAAACACAGAACTGAGAAATTGAAGGGTTAATGACGAGTCACAAATAATGCAGAAGGTGTAACCACTTCTATGCCTGTGAGAAATGACTACTGCTAACTAAGGAAAATAAGCACATGGCCTTCTGCACCCCCTTGCAATGCAGCTAAGCATTGTCATAGGATAGCAAAATGGGCATTGTAACATATACTATTAGTACAGATGTCTTCATCACTAATTTTCAATCACTGCTAACTTTATAAGGCAAAAGTAAAGAAGTTTGTAAAAGCAGATAATATGATTTCTTAAATGAACTTAAGGTTATTTTTTTTTAATTGAGCCCCCTTGGCAGGTTTCAATCGCATCTCCTTGTGTTGTTTCTTCAGCAAGAAAACCAAGAGATGAGTATGAGTTCTGAAAGTATGCTGAGAATGTGGAACGCAGTCTTATCTATAAGCAAAACACAAACTCACCTATGTGCTATCATTTTAACTTATAACAGGAATCACAAAAAACCCTCTGTATTTGGGGGACTCCACAAGACAGAGATGAAGGCTAATGGTTCCTTCTAACTAGTCATAACTCTCCTGTGATGTTTTCATTGCTTAAAAACTGCCCCAGACCTCTTTCTTTTATTATAGCCCTTTGAAACTGAGTAAGCCACTTCCCAGAAGAAGGTGATCAAGGAGGGTGCTGACATTTGCTACAATAAGAGGTATTTGTTCTGAGTGTTAATGTGAGGGCATGAATGACCTGACATGCATCCCTCTAATTATTCTCTTCTCTGCCTGTGATCCCACTGTTATCAACGTAAAGTATTTTAAACGTAAATGCTCTTCACACTACAAAAGCAATGGGAAGACAAGATAATGCTGAGGATGGTATATGAAAAGAGGAATTGTTTTGCTGTTTTTGTTTTGTTTCAGTGGAAATAAAGACAAATATTGTCTTCAAACTTAAATTTCATCGCTTGAAATAGATGTACCATTTATGATAATCTGTACAGATTTTGCTGAAAAAGAGCAAAGGAAAAAATGACTGAGTTATCTCATAGCAGAAACGAGGTGGAGGGATTTTAAAACATACACCTGACATATGCAGGTTGAAATCAGAACTATAATGACAAATTTGGAAGCCTCCTTTTACCTGGTTTTTAAATCTATGTATTAGTGCCCCAAATAACATTCAGACTGACTGTCAGGAAATGTAAGGAGTAAATTGTGAGCTATGGAAAGGAGATAATCTAGACACATTTATGTTTTTATTGGCTAAATAATTTTGAATTCGGAGCCAGGGAAGTGGCTCAACCAACAAAGTATTTGATTTTCCTGGGTGAGAGCTTCAGTTCAATCCCAGAGCCCATTTAAAATATGTAGGCTTGGTCACCATGACTGTAATTCTAGTACTGGGGAAGAAGAGACCAGCAGAGTCCTGGGGTCACGGGACAGCCAACCTAACCTGGTTGTCAAGTTTCAGGCCAGGGACACCCTGTTCCCAAACATAACATGATATAATCATGCATATACACGCACACATACACATGCATGCATGTGCACACACATACATGCACACAGGTTCGCATGCACGCATTAAACTATATCTGATTAAGATTGCATAGTCAAAGTATAGTATCACCAGTTATCTAGATTCAAGGGTTCAAAACACTAAGAAGTTTGAAAGCAATGTGGACCTGAATGTGTAACACCCAATAAGTAGTAAGAAAGGAAATGAATCATAGAACTATTGTAAAGCCACGGAATTCCGTTTCCTGAAGTTAGATCATATTGAATCTATATGTCTAGATAATGATGAGTATTTTAAGTAGGTGCCCTCCCAATAGACAAGATGATTAGTTACTCACAGTGAAGGCTGGTAAACTTAGGAATGATCACAGTTGTATTTACATAATTGCTTTGTGCTTGTTAAATTTAAATTAATGCATTATTTATATAAAATATTAATTGACTTCATATGACACAAACATTCATGTATATAGATAATGTCCTGGGATCATATCCATCCTTCCAACTACCCTCTTGTTGTTAGTTGGTCTTTGATCTTTTGGGGGGCCTGCCACCCACCTATGAAATAAATCACATGGAGACTTATTCTTATTTATAAATTCCCAGCCTTAGCTTGGCTTGGTTCTTGCAAGCTTTCATTAAGTTAAATTATCCTGTCTACCTTTTGACTTTGTGTTTTTCAGTTCTCTTACTTCTGTAAATCTGACTCTTAATTCTACTCTGTGGCTGGCTCTGTAGCTGGGTAGCTGGCCCCTGATATGCCCTCCTCCTACCTCTCTCACTTCTTGATCTTCCTTCCTCCAGATTTCTCCTTCTATTTATCCTCTCTCTGACTGCTAGCCCTGTCTATCCTTTCTCTTGCCTTGCTATTGGCTGTTCAGCTTTTTATTAACCCATCAGGTGCTCTAGACAGGCAAAGTAACACAGCATCACAGAGCTAAATGAATGCAACATAAGCAAAAGTAACACACCTTAAAATAATATCTACAACCCCCTCTTCTTTAAACTTTTATTTGAACTTAAACTTTCTTGCAAAGCATTTGAATATTGCTGATGCTTATGTATTTAATTAATTCCCTCAAAGTTCCAGTGTTTTCTTCCTAAAACATTGAACTCCATTTTCCTGTTCTTTTTCAGTTGATATTTCTGATTAATGTTGAATTCTTTGACCTAACAATGAATTACTTAAATAATGAAAACTAAAACAAGTAGTCCCAGGGAAAATAACTCACAGAGTATAGGCAGTATGGTGGGGGATGCTCACCTCATGCCACACAATGAACAAAGCAGGAGAGTGGTGCCCAGCAGCTGGCGTGGGAACATTAGCCTAATGTCTAGAATGAGTAGCTGAATGTTGAATTGGTTTCTACCAATGTTTTAACATAGGCATAAAGCTTGACAGTAACATGCACTGTCAAAAACCAATTATCAGATTATGTATATTATAATATATAATATGTGCAATATATAACATATACTATATAATATGTATGTGCTATATAACATATATTCAATATAATATATGTGTGCTATATATGCTATATGTACAATTTACATGCTAATTGTCATTTATTCAGAAATTTACCCTAATTCACACTATCTCTGGGCTCTTGAATATAGTTTATGGGTTTCTACCTATAGTAATGCATTTTAGATTTAAAAAAATTACTCAATACTTTAGTTTTCAATTCAGTTGTTTATTTAAATCAAATAATGAATATACCAGAATAACATTTATTTAATGGAGGATTTTTAAATTGATTACAATTCCAAAGGGTGATTGTAAAAGCCAATAACAAAATTTTCACATTTATTGAGTTAATTTAGAAAAAAAATTCTCTTGAGCTGAAAATTGAAGTCATTGTCTATTAAAAATCCAAACTGAGACATTTAAAAAAAATGTCACCTAGATAGCTCTTGTATTTTCTTGTTGTGGCTTGGTAAAATTGATATCAGGACAATTGGTTTCTCTATTAGAATGTGGCATATGCCCTATAATCTCCACGAATGGAGAGCTGATGCCTGAAGATTTTGTGTTATAGTTCAGTGCAGGTTACATTGTAAGAACTTGTCTGAAATAAATAATAAATTGAAAGAAAATAATAAATATGTTCTTGAACAATTAAAGGTAATAAAGACAAATGAGCACAAAGAGACAATTTTGGAAACACATATTTTCAGATATATAGTATGGTTTATAAAATTTCAGTAAACTTTATTACTATCTAGGTTTCATATTTGAATTTACAACAAAATTTCACTTTCCGTAGTCATGATTGTGTGCATAGTATTTAAACTAAAAGCATTACTTTTGGATTTCTCCAATCCAAACAGCAATCGGAATTTAAGAATGTGAACTACAATATGCTTAATTAAATGCAGGTTTTAAAATTGGAGTGTGAACGTGTTTCTTGGGAAAGAGTCTAGGACTGTGCTTTGTATAAGAGTGAAGGAAGCTTTAAGTGTCAGAGAAAAGTTGGACAGCTTTTTTTTTTTTCAAAAAATGATCTGCTTGTTAAAGAGCAACTAGTTTGGAGTAACTTTATGTAAACAGTACAACAAAGGCACTAATAACTGAGCACAGGCCTAGGTGCTTCAACAGACTGGAAGACATCAAGCCACATTCCTCTGGTTAGCTACAAACCGTGTATTTATTGTGAAGGTAACTTTTCTTTCTCATCATGTTTCAAAATGATAAAACTGCAGGAAATATTTAAATACTAAAAACAAAACTGAGCAGCCTTTCTTTTCTTACAGTTATTCGATACGAAAACCTAACTTGTGATCCTCAGAGGAAGGTAGGCAATGAGCATAATATAAATTGCTTTGGGAAAATTACAAGACACTTCTCTGCTCAACCATCATTAGTTTTTCATGGTGGTAGTTTGTTAAAAGTCAGCAGGGAGCAACTTTATGGTTTTGGTACATGGAAATATGATTATTTCCAAGATACCCTCACTTGTCCATGTTAAAAATATGTACAGTCTGCATTAGAAATAAGCAATATTCCTTTCATATTGACGACACTTGAAGGGACTTCAAATTGCCCTACTTTTAAAACAAATTTTTAGAAATACTCCATAGTGATTCTCTTTTACACACATTAAAGAAAAGAGATTTTCAAGTTTGGACTCTCTTGAGAGCCTGGAAGCCCCCCTGCTATTTACTTTCAAAAGCGTTCCAAGCACAGTAATTATCATTAATGTCTTTCTATCAAGCTTTGCTTCTCAGAGACTCAGGGTCTTCTGCATATGGATTTGTGTTCTCAAATCTAATGGCAACATTGAGCATGCCTTCAATGTGCACCACATCATGTCTGAGTGTAAAGTACAAAAGTAGGGATTTGGACTTAGGGAGCTGAAGGACTGCCTGAGACAAACTCTTGAGTAAGAGCTACGATCATGGGTGCTGCTTATTTTAGAGAGCTCAACACCTTCAGTTAGCTGCTCATTTCGTGATATAATGTCAACTGATATGTATTTAGGAAAATCAGTAACTTGAGATTTTATGGTAGGCAGATGACGCCAAATAAACAATCATCATTTTTAATATATTTATAGTAAGCTACAAAAATTTAAGCACAGAACATCAAATTTAAGTACAGAGCATCTTCCAACCCAGAGTAGTTAGAACTAATAAGCATTTTATTTTCATTTCAGTTATATTTCTAACAAGTCACCATCCCTGCATTGTAAATCAGCAGTCAGAATGTCTAGGGGTATTTACTGAGGTGACTTTCTGAACTTTGGGCTTAGCTACTTTTTCCAAGAATGCCTGAGCAAGAAAACTCAGTACACATGCAGTTATCATTTATACATATATATTAGGGTATAATCACATATGCCATTTCTATTGTATCTTATAATATCCCATGTACCAAGTAAAATTATTCCTACTGTGCAGATCTATGGAGCTAAGCCTGAAGATGGATAAATAACCTAGAGAAGGGCTTATGGTTGATATAGAAATGAATGCTTTGAAGGTAAATGGATTCAGATTATGCTGAATGGACCGAAGATAAGCAATTAAGTATCTCTGAAAACTGTCTTTATGTGATAAGAGCTTTAACCTTAAATTACAAGGATTGAAATTTAATCACCATATTCTTGTGTGATGTTGAATTTGATTCAAAATATCTTTGAATATTTTTTCATGCTACTAAGGCATAAACGAAATGCCATAATTGTGACTAAAATTCATAAAAATAATTACGGCGCCTTCTAATTAAAAAAAATACTTGTAATTTTCTTCATTACATGAGAATAGAGTACAAACGTGTTAGTAGGTTACATTAATTTGTATTACAAAACTGTATCTACCATTAAGGACAGAAACAGTCAACTTTTCAACAGGAAAGTTTGAAGTTCTAATCCCATTGCAGGCTATGAGGTTATACTACACTAATTCATTCACTCAGTATGTCTTCACCAAGTGCATAAAATTGTAGGCACTGTTACATATTTAATGATGTGTTAACCACTGGCACCTCATTTGAAAAGTCTGAACCATATACCTCAGTGCTTACCAGATTCCAAAAACTAGCATGTATGATTAACCAGATGTTCTCTTAGTAACATTTAGAATATGCATGGAGGGCTTATCTTGTGCTCAATGCATGGTGAATTACTTATTTTCAGCCCATAATAAAGTCACAAGATAGGTATATTTTCCTCTTTGTTTTACAGGATGAAAACAAGCAAAATGTCATCAACTAATTTGCCAAATTTTTAGCTGAGATTTGAGGCCAAATAGTTTGCCATCAAATTCATGTTCTTAACTGCCATGCTGTTTTTATATACTTTGATCATTTATAAAATAAAAACACATTTAAAAAATATTTAATCACAATAATCCTCCAAGTCAAATGCTATCTTCACTTACAGATGATGAGAGCTGAACTTACTGAAGAGCCTAAACAGCTTAGCTAGAGTCCTGCATGCTGTGAATCTCCAACCCACTATGAACACCCCACCAGGACTTTTGACCTTATCTCAAGCACATCATCTGGTGACAAGCAGAAGAATGTATAAGAAACAACCACAGATACTGCACAGAATAAATATTCACTGGTTATTAATATAAAATCACTTTGATAAGCGAAGAAGAAAGAAATGGTGACTTAACTGAACTCACTTGTTCTCCCACTTTCGCTTGGTGCCATATCATCTTAGCTAAATTCTTGGGATACAAAAATGGAAAAGATGAGAGCCTGCAAACTGTAAGTCTTGAAGCCTGATCAAGAGCAACATTGAAAAGTGTTTTCTGTTGTTTGTTTGTTGGTTGGTTTGTTGTTGTTCCTTTGATCTTGAGTCTCAGTTTTGTAAGCCAGGCTACCCTGAAACTCAAAGCACCCCTACTTTAGTCTCTTGAGGGCTGGGGTTACAGATTGAAGCAACCATGCACAGCCGTTTGCAAAAAGGGAATCTCTTCCATATGGCAATATTTAAATCTACATGTTTAGAAGTAAATTAGCAGACTTCAGTCTCTGCAATCTCTACATCCTCAATTCTTCCATCTACACAGTGGGATGTTAGCAGTGCACCCTTAGCAGGTCTGGGAAGAGGGTTGGTGGAGGATTTAGTATATAAATAGTAGCTAATATTATTAAGATCAACTCTATTGAGTCCAGAAGTACTGTAGAGCCCTAATCCTCAACTTCCATCCCAGTGCGCACCGGATTTATGGCTTATTCAGAGAAAGTAATGGGCAGAGAAAAGAGGGAGAGATGCTGTTGAGTTACAGGTTTTTCCCTCTTTGGCTCTACTGAGTATCTTCACACTCGTCATGCCTACATGTTGTGTTGAAAGTGAACACTAACTAAGGTGACTAAAAGGAATAGAAAGTATAGCTAAGTTCATAAACTGTGAGCTGTACATGCACAGAAGCCCAGCAAGTTTTATTCCCACTGTAAATTGAAGCAATCTTAGTGTGTATGCCCTGTGAATTAGACCAACAATACTCTTGAAAGTATGAGCATATTTGAATATTTTTTCTATCCTTGGTTTGTTTTTATTCTTTATACCTGTTTCCTTTCTTGGGTGCTTCTGCATTGAACAAACTCCCTTTTATAAGCATACCAAGGTCTTGTTCCTTCTTATGTGAGCTCATATACTTTCATGAATACCGTCAATTCTTTTAAGACTCTAAGAAGATGACTGTCAGAAAATAGACTTATTCAGATGCTCTGAAAACAAATATGTATCCCATTTATTCAAGGTCTTTCAATAAAACAAATTGTGGAGCTAATGTTTTGTTTCCAGAGAATGGGATGTGCCAATTGATTTACCAAGTGTCTTTAATACATGTCTTTAAGAAAACAACAGCACAGTTATTTTTACTTCTGTCATAAGGTTTTTGGATCTAGTGTCCATCTTGGATATTTTAAAATTTCCATCTTATTTTGGAATTATCTTCAATTTTAATTTCTATAAAGATATTCTTCCTTATTTTATTCAATCATTTTGTAACCTGCAGTGCACACTTCATTTGTAGTGAGTTTAACTTAGATTTTATCATGTAGCAATTCCAGAAGTTAAGGCCCTGTTACTAATTGTTTTAAAAAGTATCTATTCCATATATTCAGAGATTAAGGATCTGTAGCAATTCAGAACACAGGTTTTAGCCCACCTGATTTCACTTTTAATACTTTGATGACCTTGTATAAGCTCCTTTAGTTCTTACTGCCTCATTTTCATCTGTAAATACATTAAATGAATTACATTTTTTAATCACTTAGTGTCTAGTATTTAGTAGAATGCATAAATAATTATGTTATTTTTATTTTATGCTACTTGGGGCCTAAATAGCAGGTGTCAATGAACAAATATGAGATCAGTCTTGGTCTTGAATCATTACAATCTTAGAACTAGTATATCACTTTGTTGAGAAATGGTATGCCAATCATCAATGCAATTATATTGTAGGAGAGAATAGTTTGAAAAGATAAAGTGGTCTAAAAAGGCAGACTACGATTAAGATCTCTAATCATATGTTTCCATGTGCTGGGTGGAGGGGTCTAGACCTGCCTGGACTGAGTCCACCAGGTTGATCTCATTCCTCGGGGGAGTCTCTGCCCTGGAGGAGATGGAAATGGGGGGTGGGGTGGGGGAGGGGGGTGGAGCGGGAGGGGGGGGAGAACAGGGGAATCTATGGCTGATCTGTTAAAGTTGAATTATATTGTAAAATAAAATAAAATAAATTCAAAAAAAAAAGAGTAGCTCTGTATATCCCTGACTGGCCTTGAACTTGCAGCAACCCTCACATCTTTTCTTACAGAATACACTTGTGACAAAATGGTCCACTCATTTAAAAAAATATTTACAAAACATTTTCTCTTTGAAATAAATATTCTAAGCTGGTTTATTTGTATGTAACATACTTCTAGACATGAAGTCATGTGTGCTTGTATATGTGTATGTACACGATCAAATATCACTGAATCCAGATCCTCAGATGCAATAGGATAGTTGGACCAGGAAGACTAAGTAGATCTTTTATGTTGAGTTCAGCTTGATGCTTAAAAACATTAGCATTAATTACTGCACTGAATTCTTTTTCAAAAATTAAAGAAATGTTTAGCTATTTGGTAAATTCTGTTGTTTTTATTTGAATACTTTGGGACATGCAGAAACTTATTTTTAATTTTAAGATGATACAAAAGTTAATGAGAGTTTCATTATTTTGTCTAGCTTTATGTTTTATGTATATGTCTGTAGTTATTTTATGGGGCATGCTTTCTGTAACGTACCATCTTTCACTGTTTCTGACATTATGATTAACACAGCAATGAATGTGGTTGAGCATTCATGTTCATGAGGGAAATGTGGTCAGCATTTGGGGGCAACAGTAACACATTCTACTGTCACATGAATAGGAAAGACAGAAACAAAACTTCCTTTTAAAAGTTAAATAGACTGAAATGATGAAAAGTGGTGCTTTATCACCCTGTAAGGTTGACTGACAGACACATGAACTTTAAAATCACTAACTGTGACATTCGCTCAGTAATAGTCACAGTACACATTTAAGTAGATGTAACATGAAGTGTGGCTGTATATAAATAAAGTTTATTGTCATAGGAGATCAGTGAAATATCTGTGCTGTATTTTGTTTTCCAAAGTAAGAAACTGAATTGGAAAAGTGATTGCTGGTTGCAGGCATCAAACACAGTCTTTTTGGACCCAGAAGAGTATTCCCAAATATACTTGAATTACTGAGAATAGAAGTCTGCCCCCACTTGTAGAACCTACTACCAGAGGAAATAGGAAAAATATGATGATTGAAGTCGAATTTCTATTTCATTTTATTTCTTACTTAATTTTGCATTTCCTTATTAATTCTCTACTTACACATTTAAACATAGTTCAATTGTTCGGGCATTTATGTTAGGGCTTGAATCTGTTCTAGAATCTTTTATGACTACCTTTTCTCTTTAAATATGCAGTCTGTGTTTTCCCTATCATCTCTCGTTTCATTATCCCATCTACTTCATTCTGTATCATCCATTACTCTCATATCCCCTTTCCCGTTCGCAACTCACTTTGCTTCTTTATTAATCCCTTTGACTTTTAAAAATTATAAAATGCATTTTCCAATCACTCTCATAGTGCTGATGTCTCTGAAACTTATCTAGAACACAAATCAAACACACAAGCTTTTTTTTTTTTTTTTTTACTGACAGTTAAAAAAAGGATTACTAGGGAAGAATTGTTGTATCTTTTACAATTGAGGTTGGCTTCTCCTGGATATTAATAGTGAATATAAACTCAGGTGAAGACAACTCATAAAAAAGACTCACTTAAAAGTGGGAGTATATATCCGTCAAACATATACACAAAACACAAAACTTCCAGAAGTGAAACCACTGTTACATATTTAGACGCTCACAAGGACTCGGTGTTTAAAAGCAAAGATGTAGAATCATTAGGGAAATCAGTGTGGCTGTTCCTCAGGAAGATGGGAGTCAATCTATCTCAAGATCCAGCTATACCACTCTTGAGAATATACCCAAAGAATGCTTCATCCTATCATAGAAACACTTGCTCAGCAAGCTTGTTGCTATGTCCATTATATCTAGAAATTGAAAAGAGAATAAATGCCCCTTAACAGATAAAGAAAATGTAGTACATATATACAATGGAATATCACTCATCCATTAATAGAAAGAAATCATGAAAGCTTTAGGTAGATGGAAATAACTAGAAAAAAATCATCCTAAATGAGGAATCCCAGAACCAGAAAGATAAATATGGCATGACATGTATTTGTTTATCTGTGGATATTAACTATTAAATCATTACAATAATACTACAACCCATAGAACCACAGAGGTTAGCTACAGAGTAAGGGATCTGGGGAGATAGATAGATCCTTCCAAGAAAGGGAAATTGAATAGATAGCTATGGATGAATGGGGATGGGAAAGGGATGAAGGGACAAGAGAAGAAATGTGGGAACAGCTAAAATCAAGTGACATTTGAAGGGCAGTATAGAACCTCAATAGATAAAATCTTCCTAAAATATCTACATATATAAAGGTGATACAAATATTGCCTGATAATGAGAGAGAGAACCCCAAGTGGACATCTTTGTCGCTAAATGAAGCTTTCAGTACTGGGATAGGCTGCAGCTAATTGTGTTGTTGGCCAAAGCAGTCCCATGGGAACCACTAAACAAACCAGGCTATTGCCAAGATTATAAGTTGCCCTTTAAAAACTGATAGCAAGGCCCTATTGCTTCAGAAAACACTTACACAAATCATTGAACATGGGGAAGTTGAGCTGATGACTACACAAAGCTTTCACCCCTACATGCTAGAACCTTTGGTACAGGAAGGCACTCTAAAGGCTACCAAAGGAGAATTGTAAAAACAAACCCAACTATAAACCCTTGGATCTACAATGTGTGTGCTGCCTGCAAGATATGCTAGGGCAATGGCAGCACAAACAATAGAAGTAAACAAACAATATCTGATTTGACTTAAGGCTCATATGACAGAACCCATTCTAATGCTTGGGTCACCAGGAACTGGAGACTAGATAGGTCAGGAACCTAGGGTAAAACCAAATACCACTGTTCTACTATCAGAACAAAACAACAAAATGAATCCTAAGGATAGCCTGTTATACTCATAGATCAGTGCCTTTCTCAGCCAACAATGCAATTACTTCCTGCAGTAGAAGAGACCACTGAACACCCAGCCCCTTTCAAATCCCTCTTCTCAGGGCTCAGGAAAATCAGGCAAAGAGGAGATAGAAACAATGTAAGAGCCAGAGGGGATACAAGACACGAACAAAACAAGGCTCTCTTAATCAACATGATGGACGTGCATGTGAACTCACAGAGGCTGTGAGTATGCACAGGGCCTCAACAGGTCTGCACCAAATGGGGTCCTAGAGCTGAAAGGAGAAGTTGGCAGGTGTCCCCATCCCTAACCCAGAAAGTATCTTCAAGTGATAACCACCTGAAAATGAAAATTTACTTTTTCCAAGGGAGTCTCAGTTGGGAAACAAACTACTCTTAAGGGTGATCACATACCCAGCAGTATGACTGTCCAACAGAAAATGCCTTCAACAGCAACTTTGGAGGTTCTTTGTCTCAAAATGTTGTTTCAGGGCTTTTTAAATTTTATTTTATCTTATTTTTGTTTTTCATTTGTTTTATTTTATTCATGTATTTTCTTTCTTTTTACCCTACAATTCATACAAATATAAATGTATATGTATTATATATATATATATAGTTTCTGGCTTTGTGTTTATATGATTCTGGAGTGTGCGAATGAGTGAGTTTCTGTATCTTACACTTCTTGGGCTCATTTACTTCTTTTTGTCCTATTCTATGTGTTAGCTTTTGTTTTATATTATTATATCATATTTTATTATTATTCCTGTGGGAATTGGTTCTGCCAATAGCTTTGGGATACAAGCCTTGGGGCATGGCTTCTTGTCTGCCTATGTGACCACTTAAGAGGAGAGAGAAAGGGGGTTACTCTCTTTGAGGGTGAGGAGACCGGGTCAAGTGGCAGAAAGCGGCTCACAGTTGATCCCCGTGGACCTTGAGGAGAACAGAAACTGGATCAGCAGCTGGATCAACATGTCTACCTTGCTTTTTATTAGTGAGTCTGTTTCCCCATCGCAAACCTTAATTAATTTACATATATATTATATACACCCCTCAGTGGGCTCATGCCTCATATCCCTGTTCTTTTCTAATGGGAGACAGACAGGGGGTGGATCTGGAATGGAGCAGTAGGAGTAGATGGGGGAGTATCATAATCAGGATATATTATATGATAAAAAAAACTATTTTCAATAAAAGTTTAAAAAAAGCAAAGATCATGAGACGGATAAAACGCTAGAAAAGGATTTTTGAGTCCTATATTTCAAAATGATAAATCACCATACAGAAACAGCAGATGAATAAAATAAGAAAAGCAACTCAGGACCTAGATAATAAATTTAGGAAAGTGGAACTCCACCTATGAAGCCCTGCCCTTGGACCAAGACAACATAGTAATCTGGTCATCTAAAGGAAGACACACAGGAACAACAGTCCATCTCAGAGGCACTCCCTGTAATGGGTCAAGAACATGGAAGAGTCCAAGTGAATGTTAACGAATGTTAGCATTAATAAATGTTAATTCAGGCTGGTTTAATCCAAAATCATCTTGTAGCTCTCTCCTCTTGTCCATCTATCCCATCTTTCCTTAATGTTTTTGGTCATTTTAACAAGCCATCTGGGTCCTGCTATATTCTTGCCATGTATCATGTGTGTGTGTGTGTGTGTGTGTGTGTGTGTGTGTGTGTGTGTGTGTTCTCTATTTTCTTACTGTCTGTATATCTTTTACTCTACCAAAGGATGTATTATAGCCTAGTTTTGGGTCCCTGTGCTTCATCCTCTGGACAAATGGGACTGCTCTGTTATCTCATGACATATCTTTATGTGTCTTTTTCTTCCATCCATTTTTGGCTAAAAATCCTTTACCCAAATCATTTTTGCTGCTAAATTTCTCCCCCAGTCCTTTCCACTACTCTCTCTTTATTATGCCAACGAATCCCTGGTCTTCTTATGTACTTCTTATTTCTTTCTCTTTTTATTTTCTATCTATCTACAAATACCACACACTTAGTTTGTTATTAAGAACATTACTTTTAAAGTCCATTTTATATGCATACTTAACAACAATTTAAGAGATAATTATTTTATACTTGGCTTCAACAATATTGTCAGAGTGAATCTACTCCTGAATAATGACTGTTGTTGCAGGGAAAAGCTGGAAGAGGGACTGACATCCTGAATATTGAAGAAAAGAAAAGGACATCTTGACCATATTGTACTTAGGGTCAATTATACGACATTGCCACTCCTTCAACTGAAAGATGAAAGGTAACAAAAGCAATACTGAACATGTTGATAAATTCAGCCAGCAATTAATTCCTAGTGTGCATGATCCAAAGCAAAAACACAGGTTACATAAAAATCTCATATATGTCCCCTCTAAAATCTACAGATTTTAGAGTAATACCCTCAATGAGAGTGACTTGCATGAAATTTGACAAAAATTTAAAACATCGATGATGAATATAGTCAACAAAATGGAAGAGGATGTGAAAAACTCTGAATGAAATCCAAGAGATCATAAATAAATATATAAATTAAATAACTAACTCAATAGAGAATATGAAGTTGCAATTTAATAAACAGAATTGCTACAGAAAAAAAACAAAGTGATATGATGCTGGAAATAAAAAATCAATAAATCCATGAAAAGGTATGTAGAAAACTTCAGAAATATGATGGGTGATAAGGACAATGGAGTAATAGTGCTTGAAGACACGTTGGAGGAACTGGTGCATTCAGTCAGGGACAACAATAAAATTTATAAAATATACAAAGGGAACATGTAATGTCATGTGTAACTAGCTATGTAGGTTTTAGTTAATTTCAGACATAGCAAGGTTGACAAGCTGGAATAGCTCTGGTTGTTCTGTTTGTTGAATATTTCTTGCATCTACACAATTTCAGCTGAGAGCATGATATTGTATGCACTTCTAGTATCCCATGTCGGCAGATAGAATTTCTAGTCCTGGTCTGCCCTGATCCAGTATTTGTAACATCATCATTTCTTGCTTATTACCTCTCATCCCCATGGTAATCCTGGCTTCCTTCACTATCCCACCTAATTTGAATGATTTAATTCCAGTGGTTTCAGAACTGTTAATTGGCTTATGCTTGACAGAAATTTGCATTAACAGCTTTTGGCTTGTACCATTCCAATAGCAGTGTAGGGGAAGGCCATTGCTGATTGCTTCACATCTGCCTACTATTCTATTATGCTCATTTTGCCCATGGGTTGGTTGCCATCTCCACATCTGCTTTCATGAGCTGGCCCATTTGTCAAACAGGTTTCATTGTTATTTTTGTTGCCTTTGATTTGTTTTAAGCGTTATTCATATAACTGAGACTTAACTTTTTATCAACTATGTATTTTCAAACATTACTATCAGTTTTTGCTTAGTTGTATATCATATATGTGTATGTTTGTATAAGTGTTGATACCCTTAATATTAAGAAAAAAATTCATTTCTTAGTTTCATTGAATCAAAATTTCAGTATTTCAGATAAATATATCATGAAGCATAAGGTCAAGAAGCCATCTTAGATTCTCTTCTAGAACTAAAGAAGTTTCATATTAATATCTAGGATCCATTTCAAGGGAATTGTATTTGAATTGTTAAGATAGCTATAGAAAATTACATTTAACTTTAAAAATTAATCAAGATGCAGGTGTTCACCAAAAAACATATTAACCACTCTTCATGTAGCTTAATTTTACTCTTCCTGCCATCATTACTTTGGAATTTTTAATGTCATTAAACAAAATTTTATACAGTGGTTTGTTATGCATACACCTATCTACACATGAGAATACATATGTCTATGCACTATATATATATATATGAGAGTGTGAGTGTGTGAGAGAGAGAGAGAGAGAGAGAACTTTCTTTTGGCTAAAATATCCATGATGTTATTCACAACATGTATGTTGAAATTTTGCATGGATTTCTTTGCAGTATATTGGATGTCCAATTCGTGCCAGAACCTCAATACCCTTTTGTGTTGGGGTGAATCAGTATGCTCATTTTAAGATGTAGAATGCATACTGGGGTGTAAGTAAAGCATAGGTATCAAAATGTACAGGTGGATTATACATTAGAATGTATGAACCAATATGTACAGTTGTGAGAGGAATTATACCAAAATACATAAAGTAAATCTCATATGAAATGAGATTTGAGCATTCTACCATTCTGAAAGATGTGCTTTCCACTGTTAGTAACTAGAAAAGAAAGTCTGAGTAGCCTCTAAAGATTTTTGAAATTAGTGACAAGACCACAGTGATTCTCTGTGATGAATGTCTCTAAGTACATTATTAGGAAGATGATAATGCAATATCCTCTGTGTGTGCCCTGAGTCTCTTCACACGTAGATCTTTTTCTTATGCTTGCTATCTTTTTAGTCAGCACAACACACAAAAGCTATGGAAGCTCATGTAATAATGTGTTTTGATAACTTACTAGAAGCTCCTAAAATAGAAACTGTGGTTAAACATATGTATATATTATTAAATTGTACGAAGTCTTCAGTATTAAATCCATGTAATGTTAATTTCCATCTGGACATTTGCTAGTTTTCCTCTGAATATGGAGCTCTTGACTCCTGCTGTTATTGATGTGAGGCTTTGAAACTGACATGTTCCTTGATGCCGGCACATGTTCAAGCTCTGCTTTTGCACCTGTACTTCTGCGAGTTTGCTGACAGCTGTCATTTTTGGTTTCTGCACAGCCTCTCAGAGTTATTAATCATTGTAACTCTCAGAAAATGCTCCTTAAATAGGGAGGGAGGTCTGCACAGGGAATACTCTGAAACTTATCAGAAAACTGGAGGGAGGTGACTTCACAACAGGACACATCTGGGTGAAGTCAGGCAACATTGTGTAAATGTTTAAACTCCCATAATCTAAAACCGAGATCCTCAGGTTTTCATACTGTTTTTAAATAGGTTGCTATTTATTAGCATTATAATCTCGGACAACTTATTTAACTTACCCGTGCTTCAGTTACCCCACCCACAGAGTGAGGATAATTATAGTGCCTGTAGTATTTGGAAATGTACATGTGCACAAATGCTTGAGATGAGATCTATCACATAGCACTAAAGCAGGCATAACTGCTATTGTCACTTACCTGCTGCGCCTAACTGGAGCACCATTTTGAAGTCATCGATCTTAGAGTATCTGATAAGGAATGTTAAATATTGTATGGTTGCTGCCCTACTATCTGGATTCTTTCCACTGTGAACTTTACATTAAAAAATATTGAAGATCGCAATTCAACTGTGTCTCATATGCCCCCACCCCTCTTATTCCTATGTATTTTCTTCTTGCTCCTGTCTCTGTCCCCTCTACATTTACTTCTTAATTATAACTTTACATAGCATTAACAACTTCAAAACCTATAGACACTGACAGTATCCCTACTTTCTTCTCCCAACTACTTCACCTTAATTATTTTCTCAAAAAAAAATCTGATGCTTAATAATTATCTTTACCTACTCTAAATCCCTCTCACTCATGTTCTTATTAACTAAAGCCTGAGCATAATTCCTATTGTTCTAATATCGTGTAGCTGTGGTTGCTCTCACAGTTAATATCCTACTGGAAAATAATTTAGAGTTTGTAATAGACACTTTGAGCTCTAGGCCTGAATAACTATTTTCTGAATTATGTAGGCAATGCTACCACATCCAAGCCCCACAAGAACTTTGCAAATACTTCCACAGAAAGAAAATAGTTTACAAAAATAAACCAAGCCAAGAAATAATACCAGATGCATAAATCCTAATGCTGTAACATAAGAAACATGAAAAACAAAGGCAATATAACTTCTACAAAAATTACTAATCATATATTAATGGTATCTAGTGAGAGTGAGTTAGATGAAATTCCAGAGAGAGAATTCAAAAGAATGATTATGAGTGTGTTTTTAAAAATTCAAAGAATATAAGCCCCTAGTTGAACATACAAACAACTGAATGATATAAGAAAGGCAATGCAAGATATGAAAGAGGAAATCAACAAAGAGACAGAAATACTGAAAAAAATATCAATTTAAGTACTAGAATGAAAAACATAAATAAAAATATGTGTCTATAAAGTTAAAAATGTATGTATATAAATAATTCTTTAAAAGCAAACAAGAGATCATGGATTTGAGAGAAAGATAAGGCAATAACATGGGAAGTTTCAGAGGGAGAAAAGGGAACAGGGAAAATGGTATTATTATATTAGACATATTTGTAATATATATTGTACATAATTGATAATAATACATATATGTTACATATATATTACAATATATCCTGATCATGATTATTCCTCCTCCAAACTCCTCCCTGATTCTCCTCACTTACCTACCCACCCAACTCCACACCCTTTTTTCTCTCTCACTTAACAAATGAACAAACCAAAAAAAAAAAAAGAATTAAAAAAAAACACAAGAAGCATACATACACACAAACATATAAAAACAAAAATCAGACACCATAATGTAGATGAGAAAAGACCAATATGACCAAAAAGGCTCAAACAAGTCAATATGAAACAAAATGTCTACAAAAATTGCTTTGTATTGATCATCTACTGATGGGCGTGGTACCTGCCCTTAAGTATGATTTATATATTCAGTGAGAGAAAATTACTACTTGATGAAAACTAATTTTAATTTTGCAAGGAGATGCCAACTGTAGATACCTTCTTGGTAAGTGTTCATGTATACTTCATCTTTGTAGCCCTGGAACACCGTCTGGCTTGGAGCTGAAATTGTATTTTAATTTGAAAAAATAAAGTTAAAAAAAAAAAAAAAAAAAAAACCTGTTTGGAAATTTTCACAAATAAAATGGATCAAGGAGGTGACAGAACATTTGAATTCAAATACAAGGTAGAGAAACTGGAACACTCAAATACAAAGATAAAATAATAAGAAGATGGAGTGAAATGCCAAGCTATAAATGGCACCCTGAAAAGAACAAATTTATGCATGATAGGCACAGAAGAAGAAGAACCTAATTCTAAGGGCAAAGAAAACATTTTTTTTAATTACTAAAAGAAAACATCTCCGAATTAAGAAAATATGTGTCTATCCAGACTTAGGAGATATTTAGGACATTAAGCAGAAAATGCAAGAAAAGAAATGCCTTCATCATATTATAATTAAAAGACTAAAATATAAATAAAAGAAATACAATATATTGAAAGCAGGAAAAGAGAAAAATTAACTCATCCCAGTCACAGCAGAGTATTCAACTTAATCTTGAAAAGCCAAGACCCTGGACACAGCTTTCAAATTCTGAAAAAGAAGAACTGCAGACTCAGACTTCTGTGTCCAGCAAAGCTATCTGTCATAATTGAAGGAAAGATTAACATTTTCAAAAATAAAAATAGACTAAATGAATTTATGACCATCAAACAATGCTACAGAGAGTACTTGAAGGTGTCTTTCATATGGAAGAGAAAAATAAATCCTTCTGTGAGGCCACAGGAAAGAATGAACCATGATAGACAAAGCATGCCAGGAAGAAGGAAAACCCAAATACTACAAAATCAACACAATGGCAGGAAGCAATACATAAAATTTAATAACTTTTATTATTGATGGTCTCAGTTTCCCCATCAAAACACAAATACAAGTAGATTGGATCAAGAAGCAGGATTTAACTAATTGTAGCCTCCAAGAAACACATCCTACACAAAAGATAGATAATAGTTGGGGTAAAAAGATTGAAAAGATATTCCAAGAAAATGGACCTATGAAACAAGTAGAAGACAATGTAATAATTGAAAAGGGAGAGTTTTAACCAAAAACATGAGAAAAGATAGATGGTTATTTTATACTAATTAAAGGATCAAAAGAACATTATGACATGTATGCCCCAAACACGGGTGTATTCAGTCTCATAAAATAAATCCTATTAGTTCTACATGAAACTATAAATTACCACAATCAATAGTAGAGAGTGGTTTCAATGCTCCATTCTCACAAATTGACAGGTCTTTCCCCAAAAAAATATACTACAGAGCATTAATCCAATTGATGCAGAATATATACTCTCTCCAGGAACCCATGGAATTTTATCCAAAATAGATCACATATTAAGACACAAAGGAATTTTCAAAAAAAAAACACAGATAATCTCTTATATTCTATCTAATCACAATAGAATAAGGCTACATATCAATAGCAAGAGAGCACTGGAAGATACATAACCTCACAGAGGTTAAACAACATAATATCAAATGACTAAGGATTCCTTGAAGAACTGAAGAAGCAAATAAATGAAGTCTTGTAATCAAATGAAAAGGGAAACACAACATACTCAACATATGGAACTTTGTAGAGCTAAGTCCCCATCTCAAGAAATCAGAGTGATCTCAAATAAAGAATGACATACCAAAGGGCTCTGGTGGAATTAAAAAACAAGCCAAACCCCAAATCAGTAGATGGGAGTAAATCATTAAAATCAAGGCAAAAGTTAATGACATATAACTTTAAAAATATCACAAAGAATTAATGAAACAAAGAGTTTGTTCTCTGAAAAGAAAAACAAGACTCACAAACCTTTACCTAAACAAAACAAAGGAGACATATTCAAATTAATGAAATTAGAAATGAAAAAGGATTAATTATAAGACATACCAGTGAAAATCTGAAACTTGTACGTCTTACCAGGCAACATGCATCCCATTACATTAGAAAATAAACAAAAAGGATGAATTTCTAGAATGATATGATCTAACAAAATTAAGCCAAAATGGGAGTTTAAAATTTAAACAGATCTATAACAAGAAGTAAAATTGAAAAAGTAATTAAAATTTTCTCAAGGAAGACAAACCAGGCCCTAATGGTTTCATTGGTAAAATTTCCATCCCTTCAAAGAACTAAGACCATCTGGTCTCAAACTATTCCATTACTAAAGCTTTTATTAAAGTGAAGCTAGTATTACATTGATACCAAAACCATATGAAGGCAAAAATATTACAGAGCAATTTCCCATATGAGATTAGATTCAAAGAGTTTCAACATAATACAAGGCAAATCTAAGACTACATAAAAATAATTATTCACCATTATCAAGTTTGGTTCATTAAAGACATGCAGGTAGGGTTCAATATACATAAATCAATAAATGTTGTAAATCGATAGACTCAAAGACATAAATGAGATGATGTTTTTGATAGACATATAGAAGGATTTGACACAATCCAACACCTTGACATGTTTATAAGCTAGTCAAAAACATGAGTGCTGAGAATAAGTGACTAAGCACTCAACCATTGAAAAAGCATTCATATCACACCCTGCTCAGTTGCTCATGACAGATCACAAAAGATGAGTAAGTTACTGTGTAAGTACATAAAACATATTTGATTCTGAAAGTTTGCAATTTAATGTGAAGCCCCATAGCCTTCATTCTGAATTGCTCTTCTGACTGTATGGATGTTCGTTGAATTGTTAGACTCTATCTCTGCCTAGTTTTGGTATATAATGTTATTATTTATTTGAAGACCATTTATAATAGATTTTATAATATTTTTAAAATGAAAGTCTGTAAGAGGTGAAGGAAGATGAGAAGTCTGCCAAATGGCGCACTCTGGACGGGTCATAGCTGTTATACACATGAACTCGCAGAAGTTGGGTTACATGAAGCCTGCACAAGATAATGCCAGTTAAAAACTCAATCATGGAGTCAGAAGAGGATCCTGATGTCCACTTCTAACTGAGGAACTATTAGAAATAGATAGCTGCTGAGATATAGTCACTTTTGGGGATACAGAAATGATACAGGGAGGCTGACCATGTCCAATTGGATGGTGTCAAATCCATGTCCATATGGACATCACTAGTGGACTCAGTGAGTTATAAAGAAAAGACCAGAGGACATGAATTTGTGAGTGATATATTGAGGTGGCTATCTTTGATAGAACTGGAAGGAGGGTGTAGTGAAGGGGATTTGATAAAGATAAGTTGTGCACACGTATGAAATTTTCTTAACCTGTGAAGAAACTCAGAATAGAAAGGGATAGAATAGAAGGAGATGAGAATATCTCATCATAAGAAAGTCTTATATGTGGAAAAACCTACAGTTGACATACTTTATCATTTAATAATGAGAAAAAAATCTCAAAGAATTTCCACTGAAGTAAAAATGAAATGAGGATGTCCACTTTTTCCACTCACACTCACTATTGAAAAAAAAAGTTAGCCAGATCAATAAGACAAAAGAGGCAAATAAAAGGAATACCAATGGGAAAGACAGAAGTAAGAGTATCTCCATTTGCAGATGACATGATTCTATACATAAATAATACTGAAAAGCCCACTAGAAAGCTCTTATAAACTCTAGCATCAAAATGACAGAACACACTATTAACATGCATAATTCATTAACTTTTATACATATCAGTGGAAAATAAACTGAAAAGGAGATAAGAGAAACAACCTTACTCCTAACAGCCTCAAAAAAATACCTTGGAATAAATGTAACCAAGAATGTGAATAACATCTGCAACGAAAACTTTTAAGTGCTGAAAATAGAAATTGAGGAAGACACTTAGATGATGAACCCCCTGCTTAAGTTCATAGATTTGAAGACTTAACATTGTGATGCCAACCTTCATGTTCAATGCAATTCCTATCAAAAGTCTATTGACATTCTTTATGGAAACAGAGAAGAAAACCTTAAAACTCAAATGTAGGTACAAAATTTGTATGGACACACAAAGACCTTGCACAGCCAAAGCAGTCTCAATCAAAAAGAATATTGCTGGAGACATCACAATATCTGATATCAAATTGTATCTAAAGCTATAGTAATAAAAACAGCATGGTGCTGAATAAAAATAGATGTGGAAAAATAATGAAATAGATGGTCCAATTACAGGATCGTAGATGTCAAAAATGCAGACAAGGGGGAAAAAATTTCACCCTAGTCATAATGGCTATCACCAAATGACAAGTGCTGGTGGGAAAAGGGAATGCCTATTCACTGTTGGTAGAAGTGTAACGGGTGTGGTTGCTATAGAAATTGGTGAGAACATTTCTCAAAAAATCAAAAATGGAACTATCATATGATACAATATACCACTCCTATGTATATTCCCAAAGGATTCTACATCTTTCCATATTCTCTGGTGTTTTAACTGCAATAGCTGAAAATAAAATCATCCTACTTGCATATCAATCACTGAGTGGATAAGGAAAATGTGTTAATATACACATTAGAATTTTATTCATGTGTATACAAATGAAATGTGTATTTTATTTTTATTCAAGTGGATACAAGTCTAAATATTATACAAATGAGGTAACATGCCCTGTCTTGTATGTGAAGTCCAGCGTTGGGCCTTTAGATCTGTGTCTAATCTGGAGTGCCTGTAGAGGTCGGGAATCAGGAAGGGTCAAGGAGAGGGAAAGGAGAGGAGACTTGAAAGGATTATAAGAAAGCAGAGCTAGAGTACAGGAGTTAAAGCAGGGATGAGGGCAGGGATGAGACAGAAACCTGAGTTGGAGTTAAATTAACCCAAACTAAGAATGGATTAAAATAAAAATACCCTCACATCCAGACCAGGACCTGTCCTTAGTGTATGAGCTGGCTGTTTGGAGCCTGGGGCCTATGCTGGGACACTTTGCTCAGCCTGGGTGAAGGGAAGAGGGGACTGGACCTGCCTGGACTGAATCTACCAGGCTGAGCTGAATCCCCAGGGGAGTCCTTGCTCTGGAAGAGATGGGAATGCAGGGTGGCCTGGGGGGAGGGGGGGCAGGAGGAGGGAGGACAGGGGAATCCGTGGCTGATATGTAAAATTAAATTAAATTATAAAATAAATAATAATAATAAAATAACAGCTGTGAAAAAATGCTTAATAAATGAAGTTAAGTCAACTGAAAAAAATTAAAAAAAAAAAAAACACCCTTAAAGAAACCCGCCACTTTGGCTGGAGAATTTCTCTCCAGCTCCCCTCAAGTCCTGGCAGTCTGACAGCCCACTTATAAAATGAACACGCAGATGCTTATATTATTTAAACTGTTTGGCCTAATGGCTCAGGCTTCTAGCTATCTAGTTCTTACATCTTAAATTAATCCATTTCTATAAATCTATACCTTGCCACATGGCTCGTGGCTTACCTGCATCTTCACGTGCTGCTTTTCATGGCGGCGGCTTGGCAGTGTCTCCCTCTGCCTTCCTATTCTCTCAATTCTCCTCTCTGTTAGTCCCGCCTATACTTCCTGCCTGGCCACTGGCCAATCAGTGTTTTATTTATTGACCAATCAGAGCAATTTGACATACTGACCATCCCACAGCACACCACTGTATAAACAAATCGTAAAGCATATGTTTCTTATTAAAGGACTTTGAACATAGGTACCCTGGGTGAGTGGACAATGCTGCGCCCCAGAAGAAATGGATTATTAGATTACTATCCCAGCACCAAGTATTGGAGATCTCTCCACCAATTATGGGTGGTGGCAAGGGGTGAGGGTGGGGTGGGGTGTGTGATCCTTTAGGTTTCTAAACAGCAAAGGAAATTGTCAATGTGCTCAGTTATCCACCACAATTGAATGGTAAGCACCTATTGCTGAAGACACAACACATTTGGTTACAGGATACAGAAAAATCAAGCTACAAATGACAAACCATTTTTCCTTAACAGATGGCCCTCATAGGGTCAAAAAGTATTAAGCATGCTAAAATGGAAAAAGGAAGAAAAATCATGGACCCACTGATGAAACTTGAATGCCACAATATAGACCTGCCAGGTAAGATGTACAATAGGCATAAAAGATATAAGAATAACCACCACTTTTGCTTTGACCCGAGGCTGTTCCAAAGAAGACAATTCGTGTCTGGAACTGTAAGCCCAGTCAGAAGGCCATGGCTCAGGATATCATAAGCCCTAGGGGTAAAGCTGGTATTATTTTGTTAAGTGGACATGCTGTCAAACTGCTTTCAAAATATTCATGCTTACAACCACAAATTGGTGCAACTCTCAACCTTGGCCAGAGAAGCTTCATTTTGAAGAGGGCAATAGTCAATGAAGAGACCCAAGATTGTCAAAACAGTGTGACTACGTGCCTGAAGAGTGTTCAGTCTTCTATGAAACATAAACTATGATATCCCTGCTTGCCTACATCACATAAAAAGCACTGGAAAGAGTATAAGAGCTTATGGACAGGGAAGAGTGCTATGAAATGCTGATTTCCAGATATAACAGAGCTGCATCTCCCATGAATTCAGTTCTAGATAACTGTACAAGGTCAAGCCAACAATCCTGATCAGCAGTTGATCAGCACTAATTGGGCTCAATTTCTCTCTCTCTCTCTCTCTCTCTCTCTCTCTCTCTCTCT
>CABHPR010135465.1:3380-22381 GCA_902168415.1 Peromyscus melanophrys
AAAAAAAAAAAAAAAAAAAAAAAAAAATGTTTTGTTCAAGTTTCAGAATCTTTTATGGGATCTACAGGCTTCTCCAAATTTAAAGGTGAATTTTAAAAGATCTAGAAACTTCTTTGCACAATCCAGTGCTTGAGGCTAACCCTGAACCAGAAGTCAAAAGTCAAGGGTTCTTAGGAAATCGGGTGAAGCAATAAGTCAGTCAGTGTTCCCAACAGTGGAAAGGGCCTGGCTTGCACAGGGAACATCCTGTGTCACGTGATCAGAGGCTTTGTTCCTTCTTAACTGAAGCTTTGTTGTTGGGATCTATTAGCATGTTAATTAGAGCGGGCCCTGTGCTTGGTGTCATAGCAGGAATTCGGAATTTCTCTGCCTAATATAAAAGATATCACAACTGAAATCTCAAAAGAATATAAAATCTGATCCTTGCAAGTCCTGGGTCACTAGGCAGTAGGGGAGATGAGGACCAAACAGAGTTAGAACTGGGGTAAGCATACCTGAAGGAAAGGGTGCAGGTTTCAGGGGGGGATGATCCTGTCTCATTGCCACAAACACTGTGCATGACACCAGCTTGCCCAGGCAGGGAAACTACACTTTCTGCCTCACTGTGGACTTTCCCTGGCTGGGTGGTCGAATGCCAGAGCTTCAAGTGCATTCCCTACTATGAGGCAGCCAATAGAAACAAAAAGCCAGCTCTGTGGAGCACCAGATTTGTGAAAGAGACATTGACTTGATGGACAGTCTCTCTTTTTTTAAATCATATATAATTTGTGGTCTTTTGAATTGAAAAAAGTATATTTAATTTAATTTCATGTGTAATGAGTGTTTGTGTGTATGTGCATCACCTGCATGCAATGCCTAAGGAGGCCAGAAGAGGGCATCAGATCCCTTGGAACTGGAGTTACAGACAGTTGTGAGCCATCAAGTGGGAACTGGGAGCCGAACACAGGTCCTCTGGAAGAGCAGCCAGTGTTCTTAACTGCTGAGCCATCTCTCCAGCCCCATGAAATCATTTCTGTACCACAGTATTTCATTTCTCACTTTCCTTACATACTGGCTAGTTTACAAGCCAGAGTCATGTGGGAAGGAGAAACCTCAGTTGAGAAAATACCCCCATCAGATTGGCCTATGGTGTGTTTTTTTGATTGATGACTGATGGGAGGGTCCAGCCCACTGTGGGCAGAGTTACCTCTGTGCAGGTGGTCCTGGATTGTATGAGAAAGCATGCTAAGCAATTCATGGGAGCAAGCCAGTCAGCAGCACCCCTCCATGGCCTCTGCTCCAGTTCCTGGCTCCAGGTTCCTGCCCTGTCTTCCCTCAGTGATGGATTTAAAAGCTGTAAGATGAAATCAACCCTTCCTTCCCCAGGTTGTTTTTCATCGTGGCATTTTATCACAATAGAAAGCTCACTAAGACACCATGCCATTTCCCAAGGCAATTGACTTCTAACTGACAAAATTATTTTTGCATTTCTCTCCTTCCTTCTTAGTTAATATAAGCCAGCTTGTATTGTGTAGCTTGTGGAATTTTACACATATTACAGTAGAAAGCATGTGTGTCCAATGGTACATCCTGCAGAGATACAGAACAGTGCTGACATTTCTAAACCATACCTGCTACAGAATGAGGTCCTACCACACGGCCTCCATGTACAGCTGCCGTTACTCACCAGTTCACTCCAGGACCCTCCTACAGCAGATGTGCGCTTCTGATTTTCCTTATGGACTCTTTTTAGACAAAAGGAAATTTGGAAATCATAGTCTGTAATGCAAGTAGCCAAATGCATCACCTTGACTCACCTCAAAACAAGAACAAAGTGGGGACAAGGACTTTCCATTGTATGTGGGAGCAGGAGGGCTGGAAGAGGTGAGCTCACCTGTGTGCACACATGTGCATGTGCACACTGGCACAGAGGTTGGCAATGAGCACCCTTCTTTATTTTTCTTCATCTTGCTTTCTGAGACAGGGTCTCTCACCGAACCCAGAGTCAACCATGTTGAATAGCCCAGCTACACAGCAAGAGCCCAGAATCCTCTGGTGTCTGCCTGCACCATCCCCCCAACCAGTGCTGGTGTTACAGGTGTGTGCCACTGTGCCTACCTTCTATGTGGGTACCGGGATCCGAACTCAGGTCCTCATGATTGCAGGGCTTTTCCTCCTGGGCCACTTCTTCAGCCACTAAACTTTCCCTCTTGAGTAACACTTTAAGCAAAGTGATTTTTTTTAAAAAATTTTACAAAACAGTCTTCTTTTTTCCCCAAAAAAGAAAGAAATTTAGTAATAGGGAGAGCAGAATAGCTTGTTTTATGAGTTGAAGAATGTAAAACATGGGCAGTGGGATCTCGAGGGCTGGTGTTTTGAGCACCCTGTTGTCACGGCTTGGCTTGGTTCTGAACATTCCCTGAAACACATGGCTACTGAAGTGTGTATGAGAATACATCTTGTTTTGAGGTCCCGAGAACCACAAGCTGCAACCTGGAGATGGCGTTCATGACCCTGGAGACTATGGAAAGTCCACGAGCCCTCCTATGCGTTCCCACCCCCCTGCCCTTCCTGCAGGACCCATGGAAATGAGCATGTCGGTGCTTGCCTGGGGTGCAACTCAGCATCCAGCTGTCTAAGTTCGGTGTCTCTGTACCATTAACAAGGATGATGTGACAGTAGAAGATGCTGTGGGATGGCAATCAAGACAGGGGCAGTCTGTCACCTTCGGAAAATGAATGAATTGACCAGTACTCGTGCATGAGTCCATGTATTTCCTCACTCACTGTCTGTTCCGTGAGGATGTGCTCCCCTGTAGGAGAGCAACAGAGTGTTAGATTACCAGCTGGCATCCTACTGCAGAAAGGTACAGGTCTGCTCTGATGGCAGAGCAGCACTGCCCCCTTGGCCTGACTCCACAAGCCCCACACTTCAGACTAGACGCTCAGCATCCTCGGCTCCAAGTCATGAGCCTGCCTGTTTGCTCCTCCGAGAAGCTCTGAGATGTGTTGTTAAATACACAGAGTAAGGCTCAGAACAGTATGAAAAACAGATCCTATTAGGGTGGGAAAGAATTCTCTTATGGGCATGTAGCATGGCTACATATATGTGAATGTGCATATAGGTGTACATTTTACATTCATAAAATATGTGTGTTTATGTGGGATATCCAGAGTGAGCTGTGTGTCTATATGTAGCAAATTCAGGACACACCAGACTCCTTCAGGGAGGAAAATGGAATTGGTAATTGTGAATAATAAAAATGGTCTGTTAAATTTTTAGTCTGCATTCTGTAGTGTTGAGGCTTTCCAATAAGCATTATTTTAACATGCTGAGTATTGGGTGTACTATTTTTATTTTAAAACAGTTTAAATAAATATTTAAAGATTATTTTTATTTATTTTCAAATGTTCATTGAAGATAAAAAATAATTTGTTAAAAATGAACAAATCAGCCAGGCAGTGGTGGTGTACGCCTTTAATCCCAGCACTCAGGAGGCAGAGGCAGGCGGATCTCTGTGAGTTTGAGGCCAGCCTGGTCTGCAGAGCGAGATCCAGGAAAGGCACAAAGCTACACAGAGAAACCCTGTCTCGAAAAAAAAAAAAAAAAAACAAAAAAAAAAAAAAAGGAACAAATCTATCCTATATGAAAACTATATCTTTACATTTAAATATATCCATAGATTATAACAGCAATGTATAGTATGTTTCTAGATTTTGTTTTATTTCTAATTCACGAATTACTTGCTTAGCATCTAAAAATCTAGTTGGGATTAAATTAACATCTTCCTTTGGGCTCTCTGGCAAAGCCAACTGGAGCTTTTCCTGGCTTTCTTCGGTGCCCTGGGGGCTCCATGCCCTTTCTGTCTGCAGTAGTGAGCTAAAGTGATATTGCTGCTCACACCCAGCTGCCCAGGAAGAAGTGGTAAGGGTCAGCTGTCCCCTCCCGAACCTCACGACCAAATCACATGGGCTCCAAACAGGACCAAATCCCTCCAGACACAGAGATCTCACTCTATAGCATAGGCTGGCCTAGAACCCACTTTGTAGCCCAGGCTGCCCTGAAACTAACTCACTTTAAAGCGTTTGCTGGTTTGAAACCTGTGGCAATCCTGCCTCGGCTTCCCATGAGCTGCCATGCCCAGTCTGATACAGACATTCCTTAAGCAACAGGGAGTACGGATGTAGCTCAGGATCAGACCACATGAGGTCTGGACTCGATCACCAGCACTGGTAAATTCATAAATAAACACATACCAATCAGTTCCTATGAACTGTGTGCGGGCTTGAAGATGCCCCAGCTGTTCGCTTTTCTTTCAGATGTTTCAGCCACAGCTGGAGGCAGACACAAGATGCCAGTGGCAGATTCTGTTACCCTGGTAGGCCACATCAGGCAAGCAGAGTCCCTTGGACCTCAGGGCTGGCCAGAGGCCATTAAGAGATTTAGACAAGGTCTTGATGGTGATCACCAGACAGGCAAAGGCTTCACCAAGACTTTTACATTAGGATGCTTTTAGCCAGTCCATATTTTTGAATACTCCAGTTCTGCTCAGCACACGATCAGTAGTCAAGCCTTCCACCAATCAAAACCCGTTTCTGAAGCTCAGAATTCTGGCTGTGGGGTGGGAGAGCGTTGACAGAGAGGTTGTAACGGTAATACTGGTAGCACCCCACTCTGGAGTACAGATTCCATCTGTAAAATGAGTCGCAAACTTGGAATGCTTGGTTAGATGCACTCCGCGCCCTAACTGAGACTAAACAATGTGATACCGCAGGTGCTCGGGCACTTAGAGATTGCAGACAAGTACTGCAGTCAGCTGGTCCTGCAGAGAACTCTCGGGCTCTTCAAAATTATAGCTTGAATCCAATTCAGTCTTTTTGGTCCTACGGGATGTTTCCAAGATGCTGCCAATGATGTGATGAACAGCAGGGATTGGATGTGTAGACCAGGCTCTGTTTTCAAGCATTTTCCATATAGTAACCCACGTAACGTGGGCAGCAGCCCTAGCAGGGCCACCGTTGTTATCCACTAAAGAGAGATCACAGGTCACTTGTTCAACGTCACAGGGCTTGCCTTGCTTCCTGTGTCTTTCTGTGTCTTTGCCTCGGTCCCTCCTTCCGGATCGTCCTTGCATGCGAAGTACACGGATGCTTTCTGGATTCTCCTGCTCCCCATCAGAGTTGCTGTCCCTCCTGGAAGCCCACTCCACTCTCCGTCTGTCCCTCAGTGTCCTCATATCTTGCTTTTGGATGACAGCACTTTAACATCCATAACCCAAACATCCAAAATCTGAAAGTTTTCGAATGCCACTATGATATCCTAAGTAGAAAGTTCCATACCACGAAACTTTGTCTCCCGTACAAAATTATCAAAAGTGTTACATAAAAATACAGGCCACGTGTATGATGCATACACGAGACATAAATGAAATTTGTGTTTAGACTTGGATCCCATCCCCAGGATAAATCATTAGATATATACATATACAAATATATTAAAACACACACACACACACACACACACACACACACACACACACACACACACACACTAAAATCTGAAATAGCACTTGTCCCAGATAGTGGATATTGCATATGTCCTTGTGAACTGGATGTTATAGAGAGCTGGAGGAACCCATCCTCTGTGGTGAGTACTATGTGTGCTTTATATATTATAACAGTAAATATCTCTTGGAACACTCTCTTATCCCAGATTAGAATAGCCCTTCAGATTAGGAGCAAGAGATCACACATTTGAAGTCCCGAAAAAAATAGATGGGGAGCTTCCCAAGGTCTTTAGACAAGAACACAGTATAGACAGTGAGGTACCACACAGGGTAGGCAGTAGGCACCTCTCATCTCCTCTACTTTCTCTTCTCCTGGAGTACACAGCTGCCCAGATTCCCAGCCCACAGCCCTCATGTAGGAGGGACCCCTTAACTCAGAAACTCGCTTCTTGCTAGCCACAACAAGCAAGGGCTTGCAACACCATTTAGGGACATTTACCCAAAAGGTCCATGTGTTTTCATTCAAGGGATGTTTACAAACACCCTGGCTCTTGACTCAGCCCCTTGTCAGCTGGATGACTTTCTCCAAGAGGAAGTGGGAAAGGGGAGGGGTTGGGATGAGGAGACAGTTGGATCAGATCAGGGATCCGGGGACAAGTCTGTCCTCTTTCTTTCCAGTGAAGAAGCCATTCTGCATTCAGATCCCCACCCACATTTGAGGAATCTACAAGGACCCTCAGACAGTCTGAACCCTGCAGTAGCTGATATTCCAGTTTCAAGTCAAGGTCCTCACAGTCATCCTCACTCCAACGCTTGAGCCAGAAACCCTTATGAACCCAATGTTTAGTCCCCCATTCACCGGTTGTGTATCTCTGCCCGTAATGGGCTCACCAGACAAATGACATAGTCACTCCAGGATTCCATAGGGTGAGGTTGAAGAGAAACTGAGGTACCATAATTTTATAGCTCAGGGACAGAGAGATAGCTCAGTTGTTAAAAAGTACTAGCCTTGAAAGCGTGAGGATCTGAGTTCAAGGCCCAGAACCCACATCAAAGTATCTGGGTGTGGTATCCATTTTTAATCCCAGCACTGGGAAGGTAGAGACAGGTGGATTCCTGAGACCTATTAGCCAGCTAGCCTAGAGCCCAAGAAACAGCACCCGTGGTTGTCCCCGGCATAGTACACACATGCATCCCCTAAGTTCACTGTCAGCTGTTCTCTGTGCCCAGCGTTTGCTGTATAGTCTCTCCCTGTAGAATTCAAATATTGAGACCTGACATTATTCTCAGAACCCTTTGATCTTTCCTCTCCTTATCACGGCCTGTGATATTTAGTTTGCTACCATCCTCCGCCAGATGAAATGTTTATATTGATTTAATATTCTCTTATTGGAAAAGGACGATGTGAAAGTTGAATTGTAACAAGAAAGCACTCTGTCATCATCATTTAATCTTGCAGTTGCCTGTGTGATCACTGGCGATGACTTCATGCCTTTCATGTTCCCAGACACAGAGAACTAAAACTGAGACTCCGTAGCCGACTGGTGTGCTCTTCCCTGGGGAAGACTACTTACTGCTCCGGCATTCTTAAGCCGCCTCTAGTTCTGTCTCAGGTTGAGGCCCTCCCTTCCACGTTAACGTGTCTGTTGTTGTTGTGGTTGTTGTTGTCATTTTTTGGCTCATGGTTAGGCAGCCGTGTTGATGAGATGTTGTGGGTGCAGCTTCTGACATGACTAGGGGACCCTCTCACAACGAACCCCCTGTTCTCTGGCTCTTGTGGTCTTTCTGACCCCTCTTCCACAACGATTCCTCGGCCTTAGGTGAGGAAGATGTGTTGTAGATGTGTCTCCCTTGGTACTTACCCAATACCAAATGGACAGACAGACAGACAAGTAACATTATACCAGCAGAGCAGCTGTATTAGTGTGTTTAGGAATACACACACACACACACACACACACACACACACACACACACACACACACACACAAATGTAACAATTAAGGAAAAAGAGACCATGAATTTGAAAGAGACCATGAAGGTTTAGGAGAGAGGAAAGGGAAAGAGGAAATTAGATTATAATCCCAAAACAGAAGTTTTTTGTTTTTTGTTTTTGTTTTGAAAAAAACCAACCAAACAAACAAAAAAGAAAGAAAACTAACTCGAGTTTTCTGACTGGGGACTACCACAGAATTTAAATGTTTAGTCTCAATTTCATAACACTTACCCCTGTTAACTATACCTGCTAGCAATTAACCTGGCCATGTATTCTATTGACCCAACAAGTTCACTGACAGTGTAAATATTAGCAGCAAACACTGCATGTGAACAGTGACTTGGATTTGGGATAGAAAATTACATATGCATCAATGTTGTAATGTCTGATTTTAGTCTTTCCCCCTTTTCCACTTTATCTTTGTAATTGTTTTTTCTCAATATGGACGTACCACAGGTTACTCCATTGTGTGTGTGTGTGTGTGTGTGTGTGTGTGTGTGTGTGTGTGTGTGTGTGTGTGGTGTATTCATTGTCTTTTGAGGCTCACTACACTTGGAAAAATGTAAGCTTGGTTTGAAATGCTTCTCCTCATTCCTGTAATGTTTTAGGCTAACTTGAATGCGATTGGTCATTGGTCAGGTGAGGTCCCTGCTTGGCCGATGGCAGGGGACTTAGGATAAGGAACGCACTCTTGGCTTGGGACAGACTGGCAGCATTTCCCGTTGGTATGTGCAGGGCTGCCGAGCCAGTTTTAAAAGAGCAGATTTATAAAAAATCCAGCTGTGAGTTTTCATTTTTTTTCCTCTTAGAGCTGGAAGGCGGGGCCAAAACCAACCTCAAACTAGGCACTCCATTGATCAGGCTAGAGTGATGTGGGCCCGTCTCACAGACAACAGCTAAGCACAGAGGAAATATTAGCTGGCAGAGATAACGAAGAGGAAGCAGTGAGTGGCTGAGGAGCCATCTGTCAGCTTCTGAGCAGCAGTTCTCAAGACAGCAGAAGAGGAAATGAAGAAGAGAGGGATTTTGTTCCAAAGGCACAGCAGCGCAGCCTAAGGACATTTTCCAAAGAAGTAAGTTTGTGTTCCTTAGCAGGAGAGTGGTGGGAAGACAGGTCGCTTCCTATCTGGGCTGCAAGATTTGTTACGGGTGTACGAAGTTTGCTTCTGGGGTAGAACTGACCTGAGAAGAGCGTTCTTTTGACAAGAACTTGAGGCAGCGCCTGTGGTCCCATTATTCATTTTAAAGACATCTGAAGGCTGCAAAATGATCTACTTTATGTTTCAGATCTCAGATTACAGACACAGACTTCTGTCTTTCCTGCTTGTGTTCCTCCTTCCCATACCCCCTTTCTTCTTTCCTCCTCTCTTGCCTTTTTCTACCTTTTGGAACTGTGAATAAGATTTTTACCTTGCAAATATAATTTAGTGTGGCCGTGGCTCACTTTTTAGATTCATGGGGCCGACAGAACATACTGTATCGGTCTGCTCGCTGTATGGGTAGATCATTTAAACTTCCGATGGGCCTTCCGAATCACCCAGTTGATGTGACACTATTTTTTGAAAGCAGCTGTTGCCGGGTCTTTTTGCAGAACACAAACTGACTCATGAAATAATCTGCTGTATTCGTTTTCAGGCAAAGCTAGGCTGTGTGGTTCTGGATGGTTGATGGTTCATATTCAGTGTCAGATGCCGTGTGTTTTATTAGGCGTGGATTTGTCTAATCTCCAGTGGGAGATTAAAACAGTGGCTTCAACAGCAGATTCTCTGGGCAATAGCAAAGAAAAAGTGCTGAGGAGGAGCGTTGGAACCATTTTACTGAAGGAAAAAAAAAGGCAATTCCCTTTTAACCTACACGGGCAAAAAGGGACTTGAATGTGAGCTGGCTCTCTCTAGTGTAAACCAGGAGCGGCGGCGGCACCGGCTGTAAACTGGCGGAGGCAGACACCACTCAGGGTTATGGCCCAATATGGACGTCAGAGCTCTGTAGCATGTGTGGGAAAATGGCCACAGTCCAGCGTCTGGAATCATTTATCTTCCGCCAGCTCCTAGAAGACAACTGTTTTATGCATTGTACAAAAATCCTCACTGACTAATTTCATTTCTGTGGGGGATGGAGGCGGGAACGGTGCAGTGACAGATGGTGGGGACAGCTACGTGGGAGGGGGCTGTGCTGGTCTCTTTCTGATTCCTGGACGCCCATTAAGGTCCTGAGCACCTTGAATGAGGTGGTGCCTCTGCTGAAGTCACTTGGTTTCAACAGGACCCTTCCCACACACTTGGTAATGAATGCCACGGTAATGTCTCTTCTTGTTGGGAAAACTGGAAACTAAAGGTTTGCTCTCATTGTATCCTGTAGATTTAAAAAAAAAATCAAAGGCAGAAAATGCCAGTAGACAGGGCCCCAGGGAAGCCAGACGTAAGATGGAGGTTAGAGACGGACATATGATGTCCATTGGGAAATACTGGAACATTCTGTTGTTGATCTCTATATCTGTGTCCGTATGAGGGCACCATTCATGCCAGCCCATGTTTCGTTCTGTTTTAATAATTTTCTAATTCTTTGAAGGTTTCAACTTATATTGATTGATCTATCCCCCACCCAGCTTCCAAGGCTCCCATCCCCACCCCCACATCCCACCCAGCTTCATGTCTCTTTTTATTTTTTGTTTTTATTGTTAATAACCCTATGTCCAGTTAGTGCTGCCTGTGTGCATGTGGGTCTGTGAACATCACCGGGGGCACAGGCAGCCCAACAGGGGCTCTGTCCCCAAGGAGAGTGACCCTCCCTCCCCCAGTATCCCTCAACGGCCAGCGTTCCTCCGATAGAGAAGGGGCCCTGGGCCCTTTCTGATCCACTTGGTTTCAACAGGCCCCTTCCCACACACTCGGTAATGAATGCCACAGTAATGTCTGTTCTTGTTGGGAAAACTAGAAACTAAAGGTTGGGTCTCACTATCTTTTGCCTGAGCTAAATTCCCATGTGCTGGGACATGCATGTCACCTGGGGGAACACATGGCTGATTTTTGTCCCCATGTCAGATTTCATAGGGACATTTAAAATTTGTTATGAAGACCAGTGACATTCAGAAGCGTTGGGTTTTTTATCATAATCACTGTGTTGCACAGACGACCGTTAGCCCAGTGATAATTGTGTTTCATGGCTTGCAAGCAGAGTAAGTGGTTCTAGCCATCCCTCCCAGAGAAGCTGACGCAGGGTATCCTCACATACCTCAAACTATTAAATGGCCTTCATTTCCCTAGACTGAACTTCTCATGGTGCTGAAACACTGACTCACGCGAAAATAAAATTCAGTAATCGCATGTGGTATTGCTTTTGTTTATCGTTGGCTGCCCTTGCAGGGAGCCGCCTAATTTTTTTCCCTCTATGTGGACTTTTCTTTCATTTACTCATCACACTTTCCAGCATTGTGAAAAACTAGTCATTTCTTCAATTAGCTTTGAAGTTTTAGAAATTGGGTTAATATTGGTGCAACATATTTTTAAACTTCCTAATATAGAGAAACTAGATAACAGTGCCAATTAAGTTGACTAATGTTCTTTGTCCATTTTACAGACCCAAATATATACTATTTAAAATACACACATATATATGTTTATCTTCAGGTAAATATATGTGTTATCTTTTTTAAATTGTTTCAATAAAAGTGGCTGTGTATAAAACACAAAGCATTGGAGGTAGCGGGCCTTAGTGTGCTCTGTTTGAAAGCATTTTCCTTCAACAGATAAACAGATGGCTGCTCACTAGTGCTACGGCAATCAAAAGTCAGGCCTCCCTGTGCCCGCTGCCTGCACCGCTTGGATACCCATAGATCAGGGATGTCCTTCAGCCAGCATAGTGCACTCAGCAGCCTGAATTCAGGACGCCTGGTGGCCCTGTGAGCCACCCACTCAACTGCATGACCTTAGGCCGTCGCTGGGTCCTATGGGCCCGTAGTTCTGCTTCTGTACTGTGGGAATAAGAATGTCTGCCTGGGGAGGCCATGAAGATCAAATGACAGTATTGCATGGAAATGTTAAACCTCTTTCTCTCTGGAATATTCCTTTTCCCTTTGTTTTAATAAATCCTGCCCATTGCTCAAAGGCTTCTCTTCACTATCCAGTCTCCTCAGAGGTATCGTTCTTCCAGTGCTCTGGATTCCCCTCCCAGAACAAGCAGCTTTCTCCTCCATGTCCTCCCATCCCGCACCTGGCCCCATGACAGACCTCCATGACCTTCGTGTTCCAGTTCCGCGTTCCGAAAAGTATGTTAGGTTTTAGAGGGTTCCATTTCATTTTACTTTTATGTGTATATATGTGTACTTGTGCGAGTTTATGCATGCCACATGCATGCAGGAACCTGTGGAGTCCAGAAGAGGGCATCATATTCCCCTGGAACTGGAGTTAGAAACAGCTGTGAGCTACCGTGTGGGTGCTGGGAACCGAACCCAGGTCCTCTGGAAGAGCAGCCAGTGCTCATAACTGCTGAGCAGTCTCTCTAGCCCCTTCTCTCCTATGATTTAAAAAATCAATTTCTACACTTCCTTCTTCTACACTTTGATTTTTGCTTCACTTTTGTATTTAAGTTGGTGGTTTTGTGTTAGCTTTGTAGTAAGTACTCTGCGCTTCTGGGCCTAGTCTCCAGTGTTTCTCCATTGTCACACTTTTCTGTGTGCATTCCCTCCGACCTTCCTGCTTTACTGATTCTTTGCCCCTTTACACATTCCACCTCCTTTACCTTTTTAGTCACTAATACCCTTAGATTTAGAGGTCCTTTTAATTTTATTTTGAGAGTTTCATACATGTGTACTGTATTTACAAAGTCTTCTCCTCTCCTTCTTCAAATCCTCCCATATCTTCCTCACTCCCTCTCAAATTCATGACCTGTTCTTCTTTAATTATTGTTACAGATGCACACGTATGTATCTGTACACACACACACACACACACACACACACACACACACGCACGCACGCACGCACACACACACACACACACACATACACACACACAGGTACATATAAATACAGCCTGGTAATTCCGTTTGGTGTTTCTCGTATTTGTATTTGTTTAAGGCTGATGATTTGGGATGAAATGACCTATGGGGGTTGTGCCTGTAGAAGACTGATTCTCCTCTCTCAGGATCCACTCATTGCCCGTAGCTCTTCACATAGAGGTAAATTTCTCACATTTAGAAAATTGTGAGATTTCCCCATCCATGTTGGGATGTCAGCTGGTGTTGTCACCATTCAGATCCTGTTTAGATGACTCCATTTCGTGGGTACAGTCTCACAGCAGACTTCGTGGTCCTCTGGAAGGCTCCTGCAATCTTTCTACTTACTCTTCCAAACTGTCCTCTGAGCCTTTAGGGGTAGGGGTTGTGTTGTAGTTGTATCCACTGTGGCTGGCCACCCCCACAGTCATTTCTTCTTTGCATGTTTCACCAGTTGTGAATTTCTGTAATGGTTTCCATCTGCTGCCAAAAGAAGCATCTTTGATGAGGACTGGAAGCCCCACTTATTGTGGATGTGAGGAGAAGTGTTTAGAATACAGTTAGAGAGTATACCCATTAGGCAATAGTGGTGCTTACACCTTTGGGGCAACCAACCATAGAGAACCTGTCCTCAAGTTCCAGAGCTGCTTTAAATATCAATACTCTTTGCAACCTTCTTCCAACACAATTCCTTCACAGGATTACAGCCTTCTTCATGACCCCTTAGTATGCATTTGAATCAAGTCTTTATCTTGCTCTTTCTTTCTTAATGCATCATCCATTACTTGGAATTCTTTATTGGTAAATCATCTGTTACTTGGTTATCTGGCACTCACTGTAGTTTCTCCTAACTACAGTGTTAATGATCAAGTTATGTTTCTTGGATAAATAAATAGAAAGTGTCCCCTACCAGTTTTTTTGTGGTATTTTGCCATTGCAAGTACCACAATCCAGGTAACGTGTGTCTGGAACTATTTGACCGTTATAATACCATATAGACCTTTAAGATCGGAAACCTGATATTCTAACAGAAAGATTTCAAAGCAGTCACCACTAGATAAAATGTTAACCTACTGATCCTCCCTCAGTCCTACTAATCATACTTCAATTTCTTTTCATTTTGTACTAACTTACGTGTGTGCACACTTGTGCACATATGTCTGTATGCCACATGAGTGCAGTGTCTGTGGAAGCCGGAAGAGAGTGTAGGATCCCCCAGAGCTGGGCTTACAGGTGTGAGGCTGGGGAGGATGCTGGGAAGTGAACTCTGGCCCTCTACAGTTGTAGTCCAGGCCCTTAACCACTGAGCCATCTCTCCAGCCAAGAGATGGAAAGTCCAACTGCTTCAAGGTCTCTCTCAAATGAGGTTAAAACAGGAAAACTTGAATATACTTGCTAAATGACAAGGAAGAAACTATGTAAATTATGGAGGCTTTCTATAATCTCACACTTAATCTTTTTTTTTTTTTTTAACACAGAATAGCCAGCAGAGGTAAATCCATTTTACCATAATGCGTCTGCATGTTGAATCAGGATGAATCACAGAGGAACTGGAAATAATCTCCCACCAAATCAGGGCTGTGCAGTTGCTCAACACTGAGCATACATACTATCTATCATCTTGACTTGTGCTTAGCATGTGGGGGTCCGCTGTTAGTTCTTGGGTGATACTTAGAATGCACCCCACTCTTCATACTGCCACCCCCACACCCCACATTCTCAGCCATGACACCAGATTGAAGAACTGACAGCTGGCAGAGCTTTTCCTCAATGTACATATCTCTAGCCCCAAAGGTTCTGAAAATTATGGGCCATCTTTAATGATGTATCTAGATGCTTCTGATTAGATACATGTTCTGTGCATTGCAGAGTAAATGATGCAATTCCTCTGTTTTCTGTTTAAATCATGAGAGAATACTCACTTAACAAATGAATATAAACATGGTAATAAATACAGACATAAATTCCCAAATGGACTAGAGGTAGGCAAACATGCTGTGCCAACAGTTGGGAGGTGTTGGGACTAGGGCAGATTGAGTCCTGAGAGAGCAACCCTATTGAAAACGGGAAATCTTTTTCATGAAGGAACCCCATTTGTCCTCAGTAAGGCATCAGAAGTCTGAAGAGACACCTTCATGGCATCATGTTCTAGCGTCATGTTCATGGCATCTAGAAGTCCTTCCAGGGCCTTCACACACATGTGACAGGCAGCACAGGGCAGAGGCTGGCCACTGATCTGAGCTGGAGCTGAGCTGAGCCTCTTTGGGGAAGTAGAAGCCAGCTGCAGGCCGAGGGACTCAGAATCCCTGAACCGAGGAAGCCTTCGGGATGCTAAGCAGTAAGCTACTACAGCCAGAGGAGGAAAGGGGTGCAGGCTGAGGGTGTGCAGTTGTCTTCTCAGGACACCTGTTCATCTCGCACCAACAGCAAAGGGCAAGAAGCCCCATCAGAACTTCTTCCTTGAGATCTCTAGAACACAAAGTCCCTTGATGGCCTCCGCAAACCCAGTGCCGTAAGGCTTCTTGGGGCTAATGACTCTATCTCCACCAGAAAACAATGGCTTAGGGAAATCTCTTGTGAACCATTGTTCTTCGGCACATGCTTATTATCCTGCATCCTAGACTGTCTGCACTGTCTGGCGCTGGGCCCAGCCATGACTGCACCAGTCCAGGATACACCTAGAGAACCCCAGCAAGCCGATGAAAGGCAATTTCTTAAATTAACCATAAATGACTCCACGGAAGAGCCCTGTGCTCTTTCTAGAGGCTCCCTGGCTGGTGTTCTTTGGGCTTTGCAAGTACTTGAATAAAACCACAAAAAGTTAAGCAGAAATACAATAGTCAGAGCTCAGTTTAAATGAAAGCAGTTGATTTGTTTATTTTATTTTATTTTATTTATTTATTTTAGCTGATGATGAGACCTCACAGTAGATGACCCTTCTGTGCCAGGCTTTAGAGCAAAGAACAAGAAGAGATCTGTGTCTTTAGGGTTGACTGTTGACATGTCCTGATTCATAGGTTTGTTTAAGCCAAGAGGGTGTGTTTCTTTTCAGGTCCCTCCACATCACCTTATTTGATCCAACTGTTACTCTTACACCAAGTCCTCTGTCTCATTGCAGAGTGTACAGAGTAATATTGTGTATCTCATTTCAGCGCGTGTTTATTGAGCACCTGCTGTGTACAAGGAACTGTGGAAAGGGAAACAAACCTGTAGCATCCCTCCCCATCCCGGGGTCAGAGAGGGTCATGGCTCAGGAAAGAGTGACTTCTGTCAGCTCCAAGCCTGGAGGCAGTGCACATATTCACATCTAATTGGAAGAACTGGAAAGGTCGATGAATGGTGTGACTCTTGGCCAAGAAGTATGAATCCATTTTAGTGCAGGGAAAAGGAGATTATTGATGCTATCAAACAAAAGACTTGCTTAGAAAAGCACACAGACTTTAAAATGTTTGATGTATTAAAAAATAAATGAGGGAGTGGGATGGGGCTAGTGTAGTGGTTCTCAACCTTCCTAATGCTGCAACCCTTTAATACAGTTCCTCATGCTGTGGTGACCCCCGACCATAAAATTATTTCGTTGCCACTTCTCAACTGTAATTTTGCTACTGTTATAAATCGTAATGTAAATGTCTGATATGCAGGATTCCTGATATGCAACCCCTGTGAAAGGGCCATTCAATCCCCCCCAAGGGGTCATGACCCACAGGTTGAGAACATCTGAGCTACTGAGATGGCCCAGCAGTTACAAGCACTGGCTATTCTTCCAGAGGACCACAGTTCAGTTCCCGCCTGTGGCTCACTACCACCTGTAACTCCAGTTCCAGGGGATCCGACGCTTTCTTCTGGCCTCCTTGGATAGTGCACATACGTGAAGGCAAAATATATACATAAGATAAAAATAAATAATTCTTTAGAGAAATAAAGGGGTGGCCCCTAGCATGCTACTAGAAATATCACTACATGAGAAATGGGACTTGAAGGGGAGACAGACTCAATTATTGTAACTGACAATTATAATTGACATTATTTTACAAATTATGTGTAGAATACTATGATTAGGCCCATTGCAATCTGTCCACCCACGCAACAACTATTAATATATGTGTCAAGGCCAATTGTAAGCTATTGTAACACAAGAAATAATTCGACTAGTCAAATGAAGTTCCCTTCCCTCATGGAGCTCATGGGCCAGTGGGGAAAACAGCATCAAAACCGAGGAGAGAATGTTGATTTTGGCACTGTGATGTGCGACTCGATGGGCAGTGTATTTTGACTTAAGGGTAGCTTTTTTATCCACTCAATAAGCACACATTGACACTGACTGTATGCGGCATCACTGAGTGAGCACTGCACTCACTGAGACATCCTGCACTCACTGATGTGAGAGGAGAGGATATTTGCAAACGTGTAAAGGTGTGTAAAGGTGGAAAGATTGCTTCTTAGATAGGAGAGAATGAGGGAGCACAGAGAATGAGGGAACACAGAGAATGAGGGAGCATGGAGAATGAGGGAGCGTGCGTACTTAACTCTGATAGGAGGCTCACTTCAGGCAAGCTTCATTGGGCTGACTGTCAAGAGGGCTAGTCTTGGGAGTTTTGTTGTTCATCTCTACAAGCCTTCCTCAACTGAGCTGACTTGGTTAGAAGCAAATAGCTGTGTTCTATGACAGGTGATACCTAAACCTGTCTGTAATACTGAGCTACAAGGGTACCTCGTACGGGGTATGCGTGCTGTGAATAGGCTCTGGGGTACTAAAGATACTAACCTCTCAGCACTAGGTGGGTTTAGCAGGGCTCGGGTAACCAACATCTTCATCTGATGACCTCTCAGTACAAATACAAAGTGCATCACATTGCGTAAAGTGTTGGAAGCATGCCGCGGGAGATGAGCTCATGATATGTGTGCCTGTATCATGTTCTTAGCACAGGGGACCTCACTACTATAAGTATGCAGTAGTTTCCGTTATCCCACATCTGGTTACCGATCGTTAATCACAGTCAGAAATTATCCAATGGGAAATTCTGGAAATGACAGTTCATAAGTTCTAAGTTGGTTGCCAACCAAAGGAGTGTAATGGAACCTCCCACTGCCATGTGCCATCTCTGTGCTCCATTCCACGACTCACCCCACTGTCTGTGGTGTCCACATGGTGTTTGCTACCCACCTCCTAATAGTCATCTCAGTTATTGCAGCCACCTTCACGGTATCACAGAGCTTTCTATAGGCATCCATCAAGAGCCTTAGGACGTAGCCGATGGTGATAGCTTGAGGACTTCTCCCCCCTCCTGTCAGCAACAAAACCTTAAACAGCGTTTCCAACATCCTCTTCTTTGCACATTAGTATACGTTCATGTTCACTGTCACTAACAGCTCAAGACGCAGAGGCCAGAGTATACAAAACCGCACTTCACATTGTCTTCCCAAACTCTTTGAAATGAGCTCAACCCGACTTTTGCCTCATCCAGATCCATTCTCATTATTCTTCCCTTGGAGAGGTAACTGTTAACCGGCTTTATCTCATCCTGGTTGGCTACTCATTCCTGATAATTAACATTCTTTCCTTCAAAACAACTCTGCAAGAATCCTAAGTCAATTATCGATTTTTCCGGGGGTTTGCTTAATGAAGAGCGTGTAGTGTTGCCCATGATGCTCTCCGCTGGGGCCATGTAGGTTTTCCTGTGGTATGATGAGTGGCAGGGTTGAAAACAAAGATACAGGGGAGACTGCTGTTCCACACAGCAGCCCTCCACCCCATGCCGTTCCCACTTGCCTTCAGAAACCACCAACAGGGCTTAGCATAGCATCCCCACATTAAATTCTGCCAAAATAATATGGTTTTGCAAGAAATGTTTAAATAAAATGTACAAAATGTAAGTACAAGCATGTCCAGTGCATTCCTCTGCACCCTGCTTTGTAGACCTTTGATGTCCCAGTCTGTATCTGTATTATGTGTTTCTTAATAACAGTAGATACGCCAGGTGCTTCTCATCTGCCAGCCACAGTATACTTCACCCACAGCGTTCTCACGGCCACATTTCACAAATGAGAAACTGAGGCCATGTGAGGCTTACTAACCTGGCAAGATGGCAGCACTTGTGAAAAACTGATAGTTTACACAGATCTTTGTAACCTTGCCTATCTCGGTTCCCCTCCTCGGTGGTCTCTACCCCCGTGACTGAAGAGCTACGCTCTAGGGCTGAGGAGAGGCTCAGTCCGTGCAGTACCTGCCACTCAAGTGTGAGGACCTGAGTGTGAATCCCCAGGACCCGTGTGAAAGCTGGACATGGTCACGTGTGTCTGTCATCCTGGTGCTCCTCCTGTGGTGACATAGGAGGTGGGAACAGGAGAATTCCCAGAAGCTCACGGGCCAGCTGGCCTGTGGAGAACAAGAGGCCCTGCCTCTCAAGCAAGGTGGCCAGCAAGGATCAGCACCTGAGATTGTCCTCTGACCTCCACACGCACGCACGGCACTCATACACTTACACACACACACACACACACACACACACACACACACACACACACACA
>CABHPR010135466.1:512-15238 GCA_902168415.1 Peromyscus melanophrys
TCTTTAAGAGAAGGAACCGTGGGTGGGAGAAAGCTGCTGGAAAGCAATGCATAACTTGACCTGAAGGAGTCTCTGACTTCCTAGGTAAGATTCCTTGACTTTACATTTAATGTCCCTGCATCCCTTGAGTATAAGGAAAGAAAGCTGATAGACAGAAACCTTACTAAAGTTAAATTGCCATTTGCATTTAGTTGCTGATCTGATGCAAACCGATCCTTAAGTTAAACCTTCCATGAGTGATACCCAGTGTTGGGACTGTCCCCAAATGTGTGTATGACAGCTTGCTATGAAAGGTGGGCTTATAAACTGTACAGTAGCACTGTTCTTGCTCTGACTTCTTCATCTCTAGCCGGATGCCATGGCCTTATCTAGGCAAAATCAGTTATAAACTTCTCGAGGTTGTTTTGAAGTTCTTGTCTCTTGCCTTGTCATCTTGTGGAGTCTTGAAATCAAAAGTACAGAATTTTTTCTTTTTTCTTTTCTTTTATAATGTAATTTAATTTTACATATCAGCCACGGATTCCCTTGTTCTCCCCCCTCCCGACCCCCAAAAGTACAGAATTTTGATCTAGTGCACTGATGACGAAATAGATGAACGAACTCTGCCTCAACTCTCCCTCCTTTCCCCATAGCCTACTGATAATGTGCTGTGGGGCATGGGGCAGAGGCAGGGGAAAGCTTTGATACAGTAGCAGGAATGGTGGCCTGGGAGGAAGGCATATGACTCAAGTCCAATGTAGTTACAGAGTTGGATCAAGCCTGGAGTTGAATATGCTACGTTGGACTCTTCAGTGGCTTTAAAATAGTCTTGTCCCCTTCTGTGCCTATTTTTAGTTAAGAGGATGGTGGTTCATTCCTTAAGTGTCTTTTCTGTGAGTGGTCTTTGACAGTAATCTTCCCATTGGGTCCAGATTCTCCAGTCTTTGACTCTGGCTGACTCTGGGATACTTTCTAAAGGTAGCTGACAGCTTCTTCTCTAGCCATGGCCCTTTTTTACATTAAATGATAGCACCTGGTCCCCCAGGAGGAATTCACAAGTGGTATGTGTCTTTCTTGGCTGCCCGCTGATGAGCTCTACTCTTGAACATTAAATATAAGGATCTCTAACTTGGGGGAAAGGCACAGATCAATTGTTACCTCTTAAAGAGAATGCCAAATTTTATCATAAATAGGATTTTCCCCTCCAGTGTTAGGGGTAAAACTTAGAGCCTTGTGTGTGCTAGGCAAGTATTCTGCTACCTAGCTGCAGCCTTGGACCTATACATGGGATTCAAACAAGCATTTCTCTTAAGAAATGAGGTTTCTGCCGGGCGGTGGTGGTGCACAACTTTAATCCCGGCACTGGGGAGGCAGAGGCAGGTGGGTCCCTGTGAGTTCGAGGCCAGCCTGGTCTACAGAGAGAGTTCCAGGACAGCCAGGGCTGTTACACAGAGAAACCCTGCCTCGAAAACAAAAACAAAAGAAAAAAGAAAGAAATGGGGTTTCTAAGGCAAAAGTTACATCCAGATTATTCTTTTTGTCTTCTAACTTGTATTTTCTGAGAAATAACACAATCAATTACCACATTATCCAGAATGACCACATACTCTTAGAAGCTAAAAAACTGTGTGTATGTCAGAGATCCTCTTGATTTCTTTTTTTATTAGCCTGATGTCCTAGAAAGATTTTCTTGAACTCCTGCATTTGCCCTTTTCCCTAATTGCTTGGATCTAGGGGAACTCTGAAAACTTTACCTAGTTAAAGCCTCATTGCCGCACACAGAGGAGGAGACAGTTTGCCACTTCATTGGGCATTGTCAGAAGTCTGGAACTCCCGTGCAGTGTGGTACTCGGCAGATAACTGTCCCCTTTGGGTTTTCTTCAGCATGGTTTGTCAGATCTTAGTTCTACCCACATAGGGTAGAAGGAAAAAGGTTTTTTATTTATTAGCATATTCTTGCAATTCTGTTTCATTAGAACATAGGGGCATATCAAGCAGTCAGTACGATGAGCATTAGACAAGGGAAGTAGATTACCAAAGGTCTCTTCCTTCAGAATCTTGATGTTCTGTCAACTTCTGGGTTTTTTTAATTCAATTTATGGTAAGACCACTTTTAGAATGTCACCTCTTTGTTTCTGGCATATTAGTGCTTTACTTCTTGTATCTCAAAATGGAATTCTTTCCTTTTTCTTTTACTTTCCCACTTTTCTTTAAGAAGAGCATCCTAAGTGTTGGAATACAGTCTTTAGGTCTTTAGCCTGCATAGCTGAGATTTTTGTAAAATAACTAGGTTTAGACCTAGTCTTTTTTTTCTCTTGTTATTTATTTTTATCTATGAGAAATGAATATATTCCCCCCCCCCCCCAACATTTGCCCTTGACTTGGTATTTTGTCTTTTTTCTGTGCTTAGGGCCAGTGCATGCTGGCTAGGCAAGCATTCTACCACTGAACTACATTCCCAGCCCAGTCTTCTCTGCCTTGCTCCCAATAGAATACATAGTTTCTTTCCATCTCCCACCATGGCGTTGACCAGGGAGTATGGATAATTCTCTCTCTCAGTTTTCCTGGCATTCAGATGCTGCTCAGTTGTATATGATGGTTTTCCCATCTTAGAGGCCTAGAGAGGTGATCCTGCTGGCTGGCAATGCTTTCTGGTTCTCATGGGCACTTTTCTGGCTTTCTTACAGTGTAGCATAAGCACTGTCCACCTGCGGAGGGCGCCCCGCAAGGATCCAGAAGCGCTCCTGGGCATGTGGCGGGCACTGAACCGAGCGGAAGGCGGCCACGCTCGGAAAAAGGCCAGTGGTAGAGTTTTCTTTTCCCTTTAAGCTATGGTTTTGTGGTGCTTTCCCACCTTGTGACAGATAGAGGGCTTCTCCAGAGTGCTGCCTAAAACTCTTTCCTACAGATAGTCTGTTCACAGTCCCTTAACGTTGGCTGTCAAAGCACTGGCAAATCTTATGTTTCTCTGGTAGACCCTTAAGAATAGCAACAATGCATTTCTTCACCTATCCTTTATCCTCCCTGCCCTCTTCTGCATTTTCCCGTCTAAGCCAAAGTTTACACGGGTATTTGTTGTTAGATAGGGTCAGAGAAGGCGAACAAACACCCAAAAGACTAGCAAGTGAATTTAGTGTGGGACATGAGACCAAAAGGTGAGAGAAGGTAAAGACTTTCTTAGAAAGGTCAGGGCATGTCAGTTTGGAGTGGAGGCACCCAGGAAAGTCAGGTGGGAAAAAAAAAATCTAGATTGACCAAATAAGGCTGTCCCTATTTAACCTTGGAAAGGGGAGCTAAGGGAATTGGGTTTCCTGACAAAATGGCTCTGGGAAGCTGACTTCCTATATCCCTCATAGGAGCGTTCTTTGGTTCAGTGTCTTAGATTGAATCTTACTTTAATCTGAATTAGTCCCTTCCAAGTCCAGTGTGTGTGTCTCTTGTATTTTCTCTGCTTTCATTATCCCCAAGTAAGTTATTTAGCACATATCCATAAAACAGGGAATCTCCAAAGGACTTGTGTCCACACATAAAAAGACATGTTGTTTGTTTTTTAACAGCTATATTTAGTTGGGTTTTTTTTTCAAATGGTATTGTATAGATTCTGTCAGTAAAAGTGTTCAGATTCACGTTAGATGGGGTTTTCTGCCCTGTGACAGAAATCAGCAGTGTAAAGAAGCAACTGTGTTGATGTATGTAAGCCCAGGCTGTGAACTTCAACAGGTGTTTGTTCTTTTAGTCACACTCGCAAGAATAAAGTTTTGCCTTGTGGAGATACTCAAAAAAACAGTTGTCTTTTTTTCTTTGCATTAGCTTTATGGCAGACTTGATTATCAGTACCACACCACCATTGCCATTGGTGTATTCTTCATGTATTGACTTCCATGTAAATTAGAGTTTTTAGTGTGATGCAGGGCTCTACAATTTAGGCAGAAATTTCCTTTCTTATATCCCACTGTAGCCTAATGCAAATTAGTTTTTGTCTTTAAAATTTGAAGGTTAATAGTTTTGAAACTCTGGGAACTTGTAGAGAAGAGAATATATCCTAGTCATTCTGTTTTCAGTCTTGTCTTAGTAAACCAGGTTAGTCTTGAGCTTGTCTTTCCCCTTGTAAACAGGCATTCATATTAGCTGAACTTTCAACCTTCCCTCTTAGGTGAAGGAAATAGACTTTTATAGCAAATGCATCTTAAAGTACTTGTAAGTGGGGACCCCTGGTGGACTTACACTTCAGTCCCCCATGTAGATTTTTTTTTTTTTTTTTTTTTTTGTTTTGTTTTTCGAAACAGGGTTTCTCTGTGTAGCTTTGCGCCTTTCCTGGAACTCGCTTTGGAGACCAGGCTGGCCTCGAACTCACAGAGATCCACCTGGCTCTGCCTCCCGAGTGCTGGGATTAAAGGCGTGCGCCACCGCCGCCCGGCGCCCCATGTAGATCTTAATCTTAGGCTATTGTAGTCTCATCATCCTCTAGTCTAGCCATTGAATGGAGTGTGAGGTGTGTCTTTGATAGGTTACCAAATACAGTTACCTCAGGACTGGGGCAGAGAGAAGCGCCCAGCTTTGTGATCATCACTAGAGTGCCACCTCCTCCAGGCACAGACACCAAAAAGAACCAAAAAACCTTTCATGGAAGCTTTTCTCTGACAAGTAGACTTGAAGTTCTGGTTGATGACATGGGACCCGTGTGCAGTTCTCCTGAGTGCTCCAGTGCTTTTCTGTGGGTGCCTGTGTGGACTGATGAGAAATATGTGGTCTCTTTCCCTTCTCTGTGCTCCATCACACTAGAACTATGAGCATCAGCGTTCTCATGGAAAGATAGTCATTCAAATCTATTTAAGCTTTATAGTTTCAACTCAAATTTCAAAACCTCAAAAAGTCTTATTCCTCAGTATCTTTTTCATGCTGTATAGTTGTATATTTTGCTTATTTTTGCCTCATTTTAGTTTGTCTGTATAGGAATGTCCAAAAATTAAGCTCTTGCTGGGAACTTTTAAAACCCACGTAAATGTTATTTAAATAGTGCCTTAAAAGAAAGTTCTGTGTGTTCCAGGCAGTTTATGAATATATTTGTAGGTCATTCTGCAGGAAGTCGCATGAGGCACACTAGACTTGATTCACTGTGTCCAGGGAGACCAAGACAAGATAGACTTGAAGTATGAGGTTAATGTCCATTATCACACTAAGTATCTGAACTGCAAGTGTGGGTGCCTTTACTAGTAGTATTCCTTATCCTTTTTTATTGCATTTATTTATTTATGGAGATGGGGTTTGTGCCGTGGCATGTATGTGGAGATCATAAGACAACTTGTTGGGGTTGGTTCTCTCCTTCCATCATGTGGGTTCCAGGGATCAAATTCAGGTCATTGGACTTGATAGCTAGTGCCTTAGCCTGCTCAGCTATCTTGCTGGGCTCTCTGTCCTTTTAAAACTAATTTCTGGAGAGATGGTTCAATGGTTAAGAATACTGGCTATACTTCCAGAGAACCAGGGTTTAATTCTCAACACCCACATGATGCCTGAGCTGTCTGTAACTTGAGCCCAAGGGATCCACCTTCTGGCCTCCTTGGGCTCTACACACATGTGATGCACAGACATAAATGCAGGCAAAACACCATACACATTCTTTTTTTTTTTTTGTTTGTTTGTTTGTTTGTTTGTTTTTTGTTTTTTCGAGACAGGGTTTCTCTGTGTAGCTTTGCGCCTTTCCTGGAACTCACTTGGTAGCCCAGGCTGGCCTCGAACTCACAGAGATCCGCCTGGCTCTGCCTCCCGAGTGCTGGGATTAAAGGCGTGTGCCACCACCGCCCGGCTACACCATACACATTCTTTATGTGAAAAAGATGAAATAGATTTAACTATAGATTTGATATACTTTTTAAATCTAAACATTGGTATTTAAGAGGTCTTCATAAGACAGCTGGGCATGGTGGCACACACCTTCAATCCCAGCACTCAGGAGGCAGAGGCAGGTGGGTCTCTGATTTGGAGGCCAGCCTGGTCTACATAATGAGAAATAGACCCTATCTCAAAAAAACAAAGCAAAACAAAGGTCTTTTTAAATTATGAATGACTCCTCTGTGTTTTAAAGTCCATTCTAAAAGTTGAGTCATATAACATTGAGTTTTAGACACCTGTATCTTTGATTGTAATAAATGGGCTTTTTATATTTACTCAGAATCTGAACTAGCCGAAACAATCTTAGGAATCAGAGTGAATTTCAGTATCCATAGAGGTGATTCTGAAGGTTTTAAGTGTTTGTGGTTTAAGCATTTAATAAATGTTTTTGTTTTTTTTTTTTTAAAAACTATTTTATCCTGGTTTACAGATAGTCTCATTCTTTCCTGAGTGACATGATGGATGCAATAGAAAAGTATCAAAAACTGTAGCTTAGAGAGGGGCTGGGTAGGACTCAGCAGCAGAACACTTACCTGGCAGAAAGTCCCAGCTCTGATCCCTCCTGTTGCAAAAAATAAATTAATTTAAAATAAAGACATTAAAAAGAATGAGCTTTGTGGATCTGGTAAAATTGTAGGACAAAACGTAAAAATCAGCAGCTTGCTTTCTTATACACAAAGGCTCTAACTTGTTTTGAAATTTTTTTTAAAAAAATAATTTATTTAACTTTTTTATGTGCATTGGTGTGAGGGTGTCAGATGCTCTGGAAATGGAGTTACAGACAGTTGTGAGCTGCCATGTGGGTGCTGGGAATTGAACCGGGGTCCTCTGGAAGAGCAGCAAATGCTCTTAACCTCTGAGCCATTTCTCCAGCCCTGTTTTGAAACTTTTAAAACCACTTATAATTTCAATCAAAAAAGATTCAGTAATTTGGAATAAAACAAACAGGAACTATAAGAATCTGTTACAGGATACTTCTTTTTAATGTGGGAGAGTCATTGTTCCTATAGTTGATATTGTGGGGTTTTTTTCCCCCAGTGGGCAGGGTTTTGTTTTTTTGTTTTTTTGTTTTTTTTTGTATTATTTCTGTGTGTGGATGTTTTGCCTGCATGTATGTCTATGCACTGTTTGCTTACAGTGCCCTCAGAAGCCAGGAAAGGGCATTGGATCCCCTAAGACTAGAGTTACAGCAAGTTGTGAGCCACACTGTGGGTGCTGGGAATCAAGCCTGGGTCCTCTGGAAGAACAACAAGTACTCTTAACTACTGAGCTGTCTCCCCAGCCCTGCATTAAATGTGGACAAATTGGAAAGACACCCTGTTACTAGCTCAGACAATAGGACATTATGAGATGAGCTAGACAAGTTGGTTCTAAAGGGCATATAGAAAAATAGATTGAAGAGTAACTATAAAAACATTGAAAAGCAATACTACCAGAAGGGACAAGTTCTACAGACATTTAAACAGTACATATAAAGTTTCTATAATTAGCACTGTGACACAGGCATGTAAATAGAAAGGCAGTTATAGAATATAAAGTCTAAAAAAAGGTACACAAGTGCCCATAGAAATTGAGAAAAGCAAGAGCATCCCTGCTCTGAAAATTTGATAATACTCCAAAATCTGAAAACAATTTTTGTATACCAACATGAGTAGAAAATTTTGTATCTGCCTTATGTGATAGGTCAGAGTCAAAATGCAGAAACAGTGCTGGCTGGGTGGTGCACACTTGTAATTGTAGCTGTAAGAAGACTAAGGCAAGAGAATTTTGAGTTCAAGGCCATCATGGACGACAAAATGAGATACTGTCCAAAAGAAAAAGAAACAAACGATCTGGACGTGGTAGCTAACCTTTGTGATCCCATCTCTTAGGAGGCCAAGGCAGTAGAATTGTTGCCAATTCGAGGCCAGCCTGGGTTGCAGTAAGACCCTGTCTCACTAAAGGCAGGGTATGAAAAGGAGAGGAAATAGAGATGGAAACTTTCCCTTTTTTTTTTGTTTTTTTGTTTTGTTTTTTGAGACAGGATTTCTCTGTGTAGCCCTGGCTCTCCTGGATCTCGCTCTGTATACCAGGCTGAGAGATCTGCCTGCCTCTGCCTCCCAAGTGCTGGGATTAAAGGTGTGCAGCACCACACCTGAATAGATGGAACTTTTTAAATGGGTCTGGGACAACTGCATAACCATTTGAAATTGGATCTGCATTTGCACCATATAGAAGAACAAGCCCCAATGAGTTAACAGCCCAAATGTAAGAACATAAAATGTAAAAAGTAAAACTAGAAAACACATGGTGAGTTCCTTCAGCCTTACATAGTGATGGGCAATAAAACAATAAATAGTTTGTCATACTTCTTACTCTGTGACAGGTCCATGTCTTCATAGGGTTGTTACGTTGACACCATTAGTCTTTCTTTGTGGATTTGGAAATAGTTTTAAAGGATAAATAACTTACCTAAGGAAAGTGTGGGAGCTTCAAGGCTTGAGCTTAAACTTGACTAAATCCAGAGCCCTTGCTAGGTTGTTTTGTTTGTTTGTCATGGCGTGAGAGGTGAGTTGTGTGTGTGTGGGGGGGGGGGGGGTTGGGTCACATAAAATTTTAAATTTCGTACTAGCCATATTAAAGAGGTTAAAAAAAACAATAATTTTAATACGTAAAGCTAGAGAGATAGCTCAGTGATTAAGAGCTGCTCTTAATGCCCTTCCAGAACCAAACCTAAGTTTAGTTCCCAGCACCCATGTTGGAAGACTCACAGTTGCATACATGTGGCATACATTGATTCATGAATACACATAGAAATAAAACTTTAAAATAATAATTTTAATACTGGCTGGTTGTACTGACACACCTTTAATCCCAGCACTCTAGAGGCAGAGGTCAGCCTAATGTACATAATGAGTTCTAGGCTAGTCACAGCTACATGGTGGGACCTTGTTATTTAGCTAATGAATAAATACTGTACTCATTTAACCTGGTGTATTTCCACATATAATCAGGTTTTGGTTTGGTGTTTTGAGAATGGTAGGGTTGTGCATGCCTTTAGTCTTAGCACTCAAAAGTCAGGCTGGGGGATCTATATGAGTTTGAGGCCAGCCAGGTTTATATAGTGAGAGTCTGTTGCAAAGAAAAACATTATTAAGATACTTACTTTTCATGCTAAGTTTGAAATGTAGGGTGTTTACATTTACAACCATCTCAGTCTTTGTGACTAGTGGCAACTATATTGGCTTGCACAATCCTAGATTATGAGATATAAAATTATGATGTACCTTTGATTTTACATTCTTGATACAGCATTGACTACTTTGTGAATGTGAACAGATCTATTTTTATTTGGTAGTGAAAGTTTATAACATACTCCAATATGCAGTCCAAGACTTGTTAATCAATCATGTGACTCACACCTGTGACCCAGCGCTTGGAGAGCTGGGGCAGGAGGATCTTGTTCAAGACTAAGCTACATGGCAAAATCCTATCTTTTTCTAAAGTTTATATTGCACGTTGAAAACTGTTCTTTGCGCCCCTTAATTTGTTTTGTTTTTTAGGGTTAAGCCTGTCGAGCCAGGTTTTCTCAAATCTAATGTCATACATTTCCTGAAATCGCTGCACTGTAGAAGCAGTGGTTCAAGTTTCTTTCTGAAATCTTCCCTTGTGGCGTCAAGGTGAATTGCTATGACTTTCATGAATATCCTTAGACTCACAGTAAAATTTCCTGTTTCAGAATTTGGTGTTCACCTCGCAGAGCTGACTGTAGATCCTCAGGGGGCACTGGCCATCCGTCAGGTGAGTCCAGACTGACCCGAGGAAAATTCCCTTTACTTGTAAGGAAACTGTCTTAGGGGAAAGAGAACGAATAAGGGCAATGTGTAAAACAGAATTTTGTACCAGATTTAGATATGATTCAAATTGACCAAACCAAGTGTATGATTTTTATGTGTGAAAATAAGTCCTTGGCCGGGGTGGTGGTGGCGCACGCCTTTAATCCCAGCACTCGGGAGGCAGAGCCAGGCGGATCTCTGTGAGTTCGATACCAGCCTGGTCTACAGAGCGAGATCCAGGACAGGCACCAAAACTACACGGAGAAACCCTGTCTCAAAAAACCAAAAAAGAAAAGAAAAGAAGTCCTGTTTCTTGTTGCACATGATGGCTTTCTCTCTTCACAGCTGGCGTCAGTCATCCTGAAGCAGTATGTGGAAACTCACTGGTGTTCCCAATCAGAAAAATTCAGACCTCCTGAAACTACAGAAAGGGTAAAGGCAGTTCCGTGGCTAGTCTCCCTGCAAAGATGTGAGAGGTAGTCTTAATACATTCAGTATTAGTGTAACATTTTTTGATAACAGAAAACAAGAGGAGGAAGAAAATAGATTGGTGGGTGGCGTTATGAGTACTGTGCTACTAATAAGAGTTTCATGATGGACTGTGTTCAAATTCCAGTTCTGCCCTTTTGCAGACCATGAGAGCATTTGAAACATTTAGCTGTGAATACTCAATTTCCTAAGTTTCCTAAATTAGAATTAAAATTACCAATTTCAAAGGGCTTGATAATTAAATGAAATAATACTTCTACTTAGGGTGGTTGCTTAGCAATTGTACTGAGTAGCCAAGAAAAGATGAGACACAAGGTCTAGTACTGTGGGTTGGAACCTTCTACGATTATGTGTGATGTCCAATATGAGCATCACTGTGGCTGGTGAACTCTTAAAATGGGGCTACTGGGCCAGGCATTGTAACACACGCCTCCAGTCCCAGCACTTGGGAGGCCGAGGCAGGCGGATCTACTCAAGGCCAGCCTGGTCTACAGAGTGAGTTCTAGGACAGCCAGGGCTACATAGAGAAACCCTATTCTAAAAAAACAAAACAATTAGAAGTAAGTAAGAAATGTGGCTACTGTAACTGAGCGACTAACATAGTCCCAAAGCAGATGGGGCTTTGCCTACAGCTTACCACCTGATTAATGACAAGTGGCCTTTTCTCCTTTATAGGCAAAAATTGTTATCCGGGAGCTATTACCCAATGGGTTGAGAGAATCAATAAGCAAAGTGCGCTCCAGTGTGGCCTATGCTGTGTCAGCCATTGCCCATTGGGATTGGCCTGAAGCCTGGCCCCAACTCTTCAGTCTGCTCATGGAGATGTTGGTGAGCGGAGACTTAAATGCCGTCCATGGAGCCATGCGTGTGTTGACAGGTACCAGAAGCATTTCCCTGGTGTTGGTATTCGACCTTCTGTGAGAGGAACAATTAAGAGCTATGTAATAATGTGACCCAGACCAAAGATCTATTACATGTTGCTCCTCTCTTCTAGGTTTTTGTAAATATTGCTCTTCTAGTTTTTATCTCCATAGCCACCAGAAGTTCCACTGATTCTTCCCAGGGAATTGAGTTAGTACAGTTATACTCCAAATCTTTAGTTAGGAATACCGAAGGCTGAGGGTGTGGTTCAGTGACAAAGCATGCACAAGGCACCGAGTCCCAGCCGGAATACCACACATACAAAAATACAGGGTGCCATGGCAAATCGATACTTAGATTTGAGTTTATATTATGACCGCACCTTGACACTTCACTTAGCCTCTTTGAGCCTTAGTTTCTAAGATGCTATCTTAATTACTGTCCATGGTTATCTTGGTGGGGAGCAGGCAGGCATGGTGCTAGAGCAGTAACTGAGAGTTTTTCATTGTGATCTGACAGCAGAGAGACAGGCATTGGACCTGACATAGGCTTTTGGAACCTCAAAACCCACCCCAGTGGCATACTTCCTCCAACAAGGCCACACCTAATCCTTCTCAAACAATTCCACTTCCTGGTGACTAAGCATCCAAATATATGAGCCTATGGGGGCCATTCTCATTCAAACCGCTACAGATGCTAACCTCAAAGGAAGTTTTGGCAGCTGACATGTGCTAATCTATGTAAAGCATTAAGCATAATAACTAACTGACAATGTAGTAGACTCTGAGTAGACTTTAGTCATTAGGCTTACCATAATTTTTTGTTTGTTTGTGTTTGTTTTTGTTTTTGAGACAGGGTTTCTCTGTGTAGTTTTAGTGCTACCATAATTCTTAAATATTCTTTTCTATAAAAAATGTCTCAATTGAGAGTTCCATCTTTAAATGATAATATATAAACACATGAGATGATGTGTACAGTAATTAAAACTCAAGGACTTTGTACTTCACTGCTAAGTTGAACCAAGGAAAAATTGAGAGTAGCCAGGGTTCAACTGAACATGGCTGTACACACCTTTATACACAGCAGTGGGGGACGGGGGTGGGGTGTCCTTGTTTCCAAACTCAGGAGAGAGCTGCCAGGCCATGGTAGACTGTAACCTCTGACCAGCAGGGCCTCCCGACATTTTGTTTTGTTCAAGACAAGGTTTCTCTGTGAACAACCATGGCTGTCCTAGAATTCACTTCATAGACCAGGCTGGCCTCAAACTTACAGAGATCTGCCTGCCTCTGCCTCTGCCTCTGCCTCCAAAATGCTGTGAGTAAAGGTGTGCACCAGCCAGCTTGTGCTGATCTTTTAGAAATCATCTTTACCCTCTGTTCATATAGGTTTATGGAAATCACACCAATAGCTTATCTGTTTCTCTGAGACCTGCCAATTTATACAGTTTATATGAAATGTTCTCTCTCTCTCTCTCTCTCTCTCTCTCTCTCTCTCTCTCTCTCTCTCCTCTGTTGTTGTTTGTTTGTTTTTTGGAGAAAGGGTTTCTCTGTAGTCCTGACTGTCCTGAAACTCACTGTATAGACCAGGCTGGCCTTAAACTCAGAGATCTCCCTGCCACCACCGCCTGGCTTTTCTCTTTTTAAATGGAATATCTTCTATGCATTTTTTTGACAGTTTCAAACATGTGAAAAAAAATGTATCTTAGTCATATCCACCCTTGACTCCCCACTCCACTCTCCTCAGTATCCCCAACATGTCCCTATTCCCCCTTTATACCACCCACCTTTTCATGTTAACCACTGAGTCTAGTCTTTCTTGCTGTTGGAATATTAGCTGACGTTGGCATGATCTTGTGCAGGTAACAATAGCTGCTGTGAGTTCATGAGTGCATTGACCATGAATATCCAAAAGACAGCTTTCATAGCATTCCTCTCCATCCTGCAGTTCTTGCATTCCTTCTGAGCCATCTTCTGTGATTTCCCCTGAGCCTTGGGGTGGGGTGGAGGGCTTGTAGAAATGTCCCTTTAGGGCTAAGCACTCAATAAATAGTCACTTATTCTCAGCACTTTGACCAGTTATGAGTTTCTGCTGACCTGCAGAGAGAAACACTAGCCGAGATTGTGGGCAACACTAATCCATGAGTTTAAGCATAAATATTTTAGAAGGAAGTTTGAGAACATGCTACTTAACAAAAGTAGTAGCCAGGCGATGGTGGCGCACACCTTTAATCCCAGCACTCGGGAGGCAGAGCCAGGCGGATCTTTGTGAGTTCAAGGCCAGCCTGGGCTACCAAGTGAGTTCCAGGAAAGGCGCAAAGCTACACAGAGAAACCCTGTCTCGAAAAACCAAAAAAAAAAGAAAAAAAAGAAAAAACAAAAGTAGTAAGTTTCCTCCAAGACCTAGGACCTCCCAAACCATGGTCGTTTGACCAGATTTACAGAACCAGTAGGCATGAATTCCCTCCTATGAGCAGACCTAAAATCTGGGAGCTGAATCTAGGTCCTCCTCAAGAACAATTGTAGATGGAGCTTCTTGTCCTTAACTGATTTCAAATAATCACTCAGAGGCTTAATATGAATTATAAATGCTCAGCCAATAGCTCAGGCTTGTTACTAGCTAACTCTTACATTTAAATTAACCCATATTTCTTATCTATGCTTTGCCACATGGGTCATGGCTTGTTACCTCATTTTCTACATGTCCTGCTTCCTCAGTGGCTAGTTGGCATCTCCTCTGATTCTGCCCTTCCTCATCCCTTAGTCTCAGTTTGGCTTTCCCGCCTAACTTTATCCTGTTCAGCTATTGACCAGTCAGCTTGTTTATTAAACCAATCATAGAAACATATATTCACACAGTGTACAGAAGGATTGTTCCACAGCAAGCAGTAAGTGCTCTTCACTGCTGAGCTATCTTTCTAGCCCCCAGCCAATTATATTCTTAGTTAGCTTACAAAGTAGTGGCTTTCCATAAGGGGTTTTCACATATCCTTAGTTTTGGCTGCCTTCGCTCTCTCCTCTCCCCTGTCTCTTACCTTTAATTCCCAGCATTCCTCTACATTCATATCAGATGGCTTCTGGCCCCTCACTCCTTAAGACCTCTTCTGTTCTGAGCGCTACAGATACTCCAAATTAAGCACATAAATCTAAAATTTCAAAACTAGCATCCACATATGAGAAAGATCATGTGGTTCCCCCCCCACACCCCTTCCTCTCTTGCCTAGTATTTTTCTAGCATGGTTTATTTTCTGTGGCTTATTCCTGGATTTGTTTTTCTCTTCATTGTGAAGGATTCCTTTAGTCTATTTTTATCATGGAAAGCTTTTCTCTTCCCTTCAGTTAGGACAAGTAGCTTTGCTTTATAGTGCTCTGATTGCCAGTAGTTCTCCTTCAGAACTTGAAATACATCCCCGCAAGCCCTGCTGGCTTCTAAAGTTTCAGGGGAATGATCTGGTGTTATTGCAGTGGGCCTGCCTGTCATGGGACTTTGTGTTTCTCTTGTCTCTCACTGTGCTTTCTTCGTTCTGCGTATTTAGTGTTGTTGTAGTTAGCTTTAGTATCAACTTAACACACCAGGGAGGAGAACCCCTCAACTGAGGAATTTCGTCTGTGAGATTGGCTTATGGGCATGTCTTTAGGCATTTTCTTAATTGCTAATTGATGTAGGCGGGCCCAGCCCACTGTGGGTGGTGCC
>CABHPR010135467.1:0-22288 GCA_902168415.1 Peromyscus melanophrys
ATATATATATATATATATATATATATATATATATATTTTAAAGAAAAGAAGTTGACATCACTCTGTGACAAACACTAGCCATTGCCTTGACTTGGGACAGTTGAAGGTGCAGAAGCTTTGGTGTTGACAGCCTTGGGCTGGACCCGGTTGTAGAGTTTATTATTTCCATGTCTTTGGCCAGCTTTCCACATCTCTCCAAGGCTCACTTTCCTTGTTCATTAAATGGATATAGAATCTTCCTTGAGCAATTGAGAAGAAGATGAAATGAGATAAATAGAAATGCCAAGATACTCCATAAACAGTAGGCATTGTTATCTGTGGGCAGATCTCTGACAGCAGCAATATTTATATATGCGTCGGAAGCTCTCAGACTCCAGCTAGAGAGCAGAGACCACGGCGTGTGTACTACAATGATCATTTATATTTAATGTACAGCGCATCATCTGTCATTCCCCCACCCAATTCACTTTTCTAATTACCTGCCACTCTAGTTACTATAGGATTTAGCTCGTCTTCTTCAGCGGTCTCTGGTGGCCTGTTTGGTAAGGGTGGAAGCCAAAGCATTCAGTGTAGCTCATGAATAAATGTGCTCGGGGAATTCAGCCTCAATAAGAGTGACACCTCTCTTTTCTGAGTGGATGATCTCTAAAGGCTTTCTCCTTTGGAAACCCCGATGCGACATGCCTAAGCATCTATGGCTTACCCTTAGTTTTTATTTCTCATCAACTGTGCCATCTTAGCAGGACTGAAAATGTTTCCACCCATCGTGCCCTGGCAGCTCCCAAATTGTCATGACCTCGATGTCATTATTATGAAAGCTATATGCCATACTGTATCTTTTCCACTGGTGCCCGGAGATTGAGTTTTCTCAGATTTCACTCTCTCTCTCTTGTGACCCGGGAGAAGAAGGAAGTGGCCACAGAGTGCTCTTATCGACCCAGTGGCCTTTCAAAGTCTTCCTCCCTTTGGCTTCCTGACAGCGTGACCTTTGATCTGGACCCTGGAGTTTAGACCATTATTATTCCAAAGGAACTTGCACAGCTCCAGTGCTTTGGATACTGAGGGGTGCCTTGTTTGTTTTCACTTTAGTAAGTGAAAACCAGCTGCATAATGCCCCTTTGTCTTACGTTAGCCTGGAATATTGCCTGGATAAGCCATTGCTTGCTTCCTACCCTGCAAAACTGAGATAATAAATTGTAAACATACACTTGAGATGCCTTGTAAAGCGCAGTGATTATTGTAGAACAAATTCCCCCCATTATTGCATCCTTAAGCAGGTACACCTCGAAGAAACCGGCTTGAATTTGTTTGCATCTACCCCTCAAGCCCATGATAAACTAGCAACTTACTTGAAAATGACAGGTTGCATCGATCACACCATCTCAGCCGTCGAACACATGCCTTAGGTGGATGTGAATGGAATAGTTGCCACTGCCAGTAACCCAGACTAAGATGAATGAGGCTGAGGGGACCTCGTACTGACATGTTTGCTGACTGGATACTGGCAATGTTCTCAAGCATCATGCTTCCCAAAGGTTGGTGGAGAAATATGTTAGGCCTTTGGAATCTGAGTCACTGGGTCCGTAACTTTGGATACTTCAAAGTTTCATAAAAATGCTTATTCTAAATTATATATTAACCAAATATTTCACTATACTACACAATAATAGCTAATATGATATACTATTTTAAATAAAAATGTTTCATGGCTGGGCATGTTGCTCAGTGGAAGAGGGCATACCTAGAGTGTTTGATATCCAGTATCGTGAGTGAATAAACAAACAGTTGTTTTTATTTATATATGAATAGATCGTGTGTGTGTGTGTGTGTGTGTGTGTGTGTGTGTGTGTGTACAGGCACATAGGTGAACCAGCGGAGGTCAAAGAATAACTCTTAGGAGTCAGCTCTCTTCTGCTATCTTGTGGGATCTGGGATTGAACTCAGGTTGTCAGCTCTACATACAAATGCCTACCATCTCACTAGACCTTAAGAATAAATATTATCTATGCAGATATATTTAGGATAGTAGCTGAATAGACGTTCATACAAATTTTAAAAAATATTATTTAAAATTAATTATAACTAATTGGGTTATGCGGGTCCTGGATAAAGCATCCCTCTTCTCAGACCACATTCTGAAGCATTTGTTCTATGGTGCTATGGTTTGACTGCATTCACTATAGCTCATCTGTTGAAAGGTGAAACCATCAGGAGAGCTATAGGGAGCAAAAGATGCTACAGGGTTGTCGGAAGGACAAGTTACCCTATGGAAAAGTTACCCTATGGAAAAGTTTATTAATAGAATTAGCCATTGTGGGTAGCATGATGCAGTGCCTGAGGAGGAAGAGCATTCAGTTTCCTTCAGCTGAGAGCAGATTTGGAAATAACTCTTCATGTTAATCACGTGCAGCTCCTATAAGGTTACACAGGATAACTTGTCATCGGCACAGAAAAGATAAAGCCTTTTGAAGGATTAAAACAAATCATTTACTCCTCTCTCATACAATACATCCCAACTGCAGCTTCCCCTCCCTGCCCTCCTCCCAGTTCTCCCCCACCACCGTAAGGATTTTTTGAGGCAGTTTCATATAGCCAGGGCTGGTCTTGAGTTTACTATGTAGCCAAGACAGCCTTGAACTATGGATCCTCCTGCCTCAGCATCCCCCCTCTCAACGTGCTGAGATTACAGGCATGCATTATGCCTGACTTAAAGATTGTGCTGGCTAGTTTTATGTCAACTTGAGTTATCGGAGAGGAGGGAGCCTCAGTTGAGAAAATGGGTCCATAGAAATCCAGCTGTAGGGGAGCCAGTAGGGCATGTTCTTAATTAGTGATTGATGGGGGAGGGTCCAGCCCATTGTGAGTGGTGCCATCCCTAGGCTGGTGGCCCTGGGTTCTAGAAGAAAGCAGATTGAGCAAGCCATGATGAATAAGCCAGTAAGTAGCACCCCACCCCACCCCCACCCCCTGCCATGGCCTCTGCATCAGTTCTTGCTTCCAGGTTCCTACCCTGCTTGAGTTCCTACCCTCATTAATATATATTATTATATATAAATATATGGAATGGTGAATGAAATACACCCTATGTTCCCCAGTTTCTTCTGGTTATGGTATTTCATCACAGCAATAGTCACCCTAATTAGGACAAAGATAAAACATTTTAAGTTAAACATGTACTGTTAAGTTGAACGCTGTGAATTTTCACTGTCTCATCAAGAATATCTAGAAGAGTCTCAGGCCTCAATTTATATTTTATTTTCAGCTCCATCAATACAAGTTTGAGAGAAATCTGAAATTTTAATATGGCAAATGTATCTCAGCTTGCATGATACATGAAATCACTGATATGTTGAACCTTGTATACTCATGAACACATAAATTACAACATACAGAGAACGAAGGAAGAGCAGACTTATGACACTTTAAAGTAGATTTATATTTATGCAAAGATGTGAGCAGGATTTCAAAGTTACAGATCATATGCTGCCAACACCGAGACCGGGGTCCTGAGTGACAGATGTTAGACACTAATTATAGCACATCCTTACTCTGTCCTATGGGTGGGGATTTTGCGTGAGGGTAATATTTGATATGTGGAGTGGACCTGTTGCACATTACTTTTGTTCTCAGGTACTGGCTGTGAGAGGTAGCCACTGAAGGCAATACGCTAAGCTGAAAACAGCAGCCAAGTCTTTATTTACTTATTGTAACTGAGTAAACCAGGCTAGGGTTGACCCCCCTCCCCTCCCCAGTGTTCCTTTACAGAACAGCAACGGGTTAGGGTCACGTGACAATCATCGAAGCTGGAGGGACTGTATTGCTGCAGGATTCTGAACTAGAAAGCTTTCTGTGGACCCACTAGGATGAGAAGGGAGAGAGAAAGGGCTAGGAGCAGAACGTGCTGGTTCCGAGGGAAGGAAAGTTGCCTTCACTTAGGCTTCCTAGTATGAAGGTCTCAGTGGAAAGAACCAGAAAAGAATAAAGAGACTTCCTAATGGAGACACCTAGGAAGCAGATGAACATCTGCACAGCTGGCCTTGGGTCTTTGGAGTCAGTTCCGGATCCTAATTCTCTTCAGAAAACTGCGATGCACCGACTATGAGGCTGGTATAGGGAGAGTGGCTGTCCCCGTAAAGCCTTACAGTTGACCGTAGTCAGATCTACAAGGTCACACAAGGGATTTGGGATTGGACTGGGACTCCTGGGTTACTGTGTCCCTTACAGGTATGAGCGCATGCCATCTTTGCCTCATCTCTAAATAGCAGACCTCTCCAAATTCACAGAGTATGAGACAGAATGAAGAAGCTGTTCCATGTCACATGCTAATAAATAACAAGTACGGGATTTGAATTCGGATCTCTCAAATGACTAAATACACGCTCTTCCTTCTAGGATGTTTTAGGTGATGTTCTGGGACAATGTTCCCGTGTTGCTACTTGCCTCGCCATTGTGATAAAGTATCTGCCCAGAGCAGTTTAAACACAGAAAGGCCTGTCTTGGATAGCAGTCCGAGGATACAGTCCCTCACCAAGGATACAGTCCCTCACCGCAGCAGGCGCTTGAGGCAGCTGGTTACATTGTATCCTAGACCCCATCCTGTGGAATGGTACCTCCCACCAAGGGCGAGCCTTCTCAGCTCAATTAATCTAGATAATCCCCCGACAGACAGGCCCAGAGATTTGCTTCCATGGTTATTGTAAATCTCATTAAGGTGACAATCAATATTAACCGTCACAGTCCCCATTATTAAAAAAGCTTATGCTTTCTACAGTGAAACAAGGCATGCAGGTTAAGTTACAAAGGAAAGAGATGAAAGTTGGATTACATAAGAAATATCAATCAAACTGTGTGGGCATAAAATAAACCTCCCGTGACTGGCTTTTCCATGCTGCCAGACAAGAAGGTGTGTGCCACTGTAGAACAGAGGTGGGACAATTATACCCAGGGCCACATTTGGCTCTGTGGGTGAGTTTTCAGCCATCTTGGCTGCTTTATCACTACAGAGCTGAGTAATTGGGACAGAGAGGGTATGACCCATAAAGTTGAAAGTATTTACTGCCTGCCCTTGTAGAGATGAGGTTTTCCATCTCTGCTATAGAGAAGAAAAAGAACGGATATAGAGAAGAAAAATATACAGATAACAGAAAGGAACACACAACCAATGACTTTACAGCAAGCGAGACATCTGCTGTAGCAAATGTGTCTCTTTATAAGAAGAAACAAAAGCATTGGTTACTTTTCTGAAATTTAATTATTTGGGATTTTTTGTTATTTGTTTGTTTGTTTTCAGACAAGGTCTCGCTATGCAACCCTGTAGCCCAGGCCGGTCTTAAAATCATGGTAATCCTTACCTAGTGTCTTATGTGCTAAGATTACACAGATGAGCACCACACTTGGCTTATATAATTGTATTATATTATTATTATCATTTATGTGTGTGTGTGTGTGTGTGTGTGTGTGTGTGTGTGTGTGTGCGTGTGTGTATGCTGGCACATGATGGGTGGGATGAGCACATACCCTATAATATGCAGAAGTATGGCAAACACTTCACGGACTGAGCTATTTCCCCAATCCTAATTTTATTTTTAACACCTTAATTTTTTAAAAAAGAAATCTTATGTTTATCATATATTATTAAGATTATAACCAGATGTGACAAAATATGTAGATTCTGAATTGACTTATTGATGGATCTGTGACTGAACACTTCAAGCAGTGGCTTTTGTAGAAGAATTAAAAAAAAAACTAATCTGCACTCAAATTATCTCGAATTTTGACAAAATTTGTCTCTGAATTCAGGACAAAGCAGGATATTAACCCTAGGAGCTAGAGTTCACATCTGTTTATTTTACATAAGGGGAAGTATTTGAGAATAGCTTGCAATCTCTTAGCTCTTCATTGCTGTCGGCCTTGTGACTGACTTTCAAATTTCATGGAGTAGAAAAGAGCAGAAAAAGGTTGCAGGTGACAAGGAGGAGGTGGCTTTGGAGCCTAAGTTCCAGTCTGGGCCGAGAGCTCACAGGTTCACCCGGACACTGAATCTCTGCCCTCTGTTTCTATAACCTGGCTTTGGGGACTTACGGCATCCTCTGTGTGTAAGCAGGGCACCTAACCTCCCTTGTCTGAAGGCCTAAGGACCACCCTGTGTCACTGGGATCCTTAACAACAGAAGCATCTTTTTGACTTACTAATTTAAACATGTGTTTGGAGGCGGCGGCGGCGGCAAAAGCAGAGCAGAGCATCCTCTAAAATAAGGCATTCTTGGAGTGTTTTAGTCAGTGTCTTAGTTAGGGTTTCTTTGCTCTGAAGAGGCACCATGACCATGACAACTCTTACAAAGGAAAACATGTAATTGGGTGGCTTACAGTTTCAGCGGTTCAGTCCATTGTCTACCATTGTGGCAGGACATGGCAGCATACAGGCAGTCATGGTACTGGAGAAGGAGCTGAGAGTGGAGAACGAGTTACATCTTGATCCCGTGGACAACTGGAAGTGATTTGTGACATTGGGCGTGGCTTGAGCATACTTGAAACCTCAAAGCCCATGTCCACAGAGACACACTTCCTTCAACAAGGCCATTCCTTTTGCAACAAAGTCACACCTCTTAACAGTGCCACTCGCCACTCCCTATGAGCTTATGGGGGTGGGGGGAGACAGGGGTGGGGTTGGGGGTTGGGGGCAATTACAATCAAACTCCCACAGTCAGCTTTCAGTTACTGGGATAAAACACCTGAAAGAGTCAACTCACAAAGAAGAAACATTTGTCTGGGCTCATGATGAGGGTACTTTTATATGCTCTCATATATTGTAGAAAGGAATCTATGCACCCACATTCTAAACAACTCAACATGTGCACACCACTAATGCTTTGCTGATTCTGAGTTCTCTCCCTCACTGGGGTGTTGCCTACAGGATCTATACAGCAGACTCTAACTAAACTCAGCACCCTGACGTGTGTGGACCCACCTTCCAATAGTGATGCCAACAAGGGAGAAGTGCAGGCGATGAGGAGAGACATGCCAGCACCACAAGTCTCAGAGGTGTCGCTGACCAGCAGGACAAGGCTGAGCTCTGAAACGATTGGTCGCTTTGGCCCTACACTAATGTGAGCTTCTGGCTGGTCATGAGACTTTAGGAGGGTTGTTTATCCTAGGGTGATCCCCCACCTTCCCAGATCACTAGCTCCCTGACTGGAACAGAGGGAGAAAAAACAAGAGGAGAGCAGAGAGAGAAGAGAAGAGAGAGAAAGAGAGGAGCAGGACCAAGCAAGGCTATCATAATTTCCTTCAATTATAATTATAATCACTTCCAGGCTGGAGAAGGAGGTTGGTTGGGGGACCCAGGAAGAAGGAGACCATGGTATGTAAGTATGAAATCTCTACCTTGTGAGAGCTTATTGTGCCCTAGAACCCTGGTTAGAGAACACAGGAGGTACCTTGCTGTCTGATCTCCAGATGTTCAAACTCCTTTTTGCTGGAAGTCTCTACTCTACTGAGGTGACCCACCAGGGCCTAACTTGGCTATAGAAAGTGTCTAGGCAAACTTTCACAGGGCAGACTCCGTCACTCGGAGGCCTGTTGCCTGCACCTGTATGTCTTGCCCCGTGAAGAGCCCGGAAATTTAGCTGTCTGGAGTCTCTGAGTATGTAGCTGGAGATTTGCCTTTTGCCCATATAGAGATCACACACTTCTTTCTTTGAGGGTCAAGCTGGATTCTGAGATTGTCCTTCTATGCTGGAAAAAAAAGTGTGGATTAATTCGGCTGGGCTCTATGGAGTCCAGCGCTTTCCCAGACTCAGGAAAGTTCCTCAGAAGGGCAAGAGGCCAACTCAAGTTATTCTTTGGAGATGATTGTGACTTTAGTGATTTATATGTGATTTAGCTTGCTTTACTGTTGTTGTTGAGAGAGATTTCTGATACTATGGGTGGGTCAATTTGTTTTTGGAATTCTGTTGATTATTATTAAATTGAAAAATCTGAAGTAATGTCTTAGATACACATGTGCTCGGGATAGCTATTCTTTCTTGTGATCTTTTTGTTTTTTGCACTTGCCTGGCATGTCTGCCTTTCTCCTCTGAGATTTAATTAGTTTTATTTATCTAGTATAAACAAATGTCATGGCTGTCACAGCAAGTGTTGAATTCTCTCTAGAGACACCCTGGCCATTTCTTGATCTTTATGAGGGTCAAGGAGTTCCTGCTAAGGAAAGTGAATCTCTTTGCAAAGGCCAGAATGAGAAAGATGCTCCTTGGAGACTACATTCCAAGGAGCTTTAGCAAGTTATGTACAGTAGCAAGATGCCATATCATCCACAGCAGCAAGCTAGTAGGCAAAGAGACCACAGAAATGCTACCACGTGGGAGAAGGAATCAGTGCCATAAGCGCAGAGCCCCACACCTAGGCGGGCACTGTGCAAGGAAAGAGTAGGGTTTGCTTATTTATTTTTCCAGTGGCCTTGTCTCAGAGAGATGATATCTCAAAGAACGCCAATTCCTTAGAGCCCTTGATGTCCGGATAGATGTGTCTAAATGGTTTCTGATCACCATGACAGCTTGAACCTGGTATGCAGGTTACTGGTCACTTCTCTGAAGAACTCATCCACAAGAAACGAAGATAACAAATATTTGCCCTTCTCTCTTTCTCTCTCTCTGTTTTTTTTTTTTTTTTTTTTTGAGACAGGGTTTCTCTTTGTAACAGCTCTGGCTGTCCTGGAACTCACTTTGTAGACCAGGCTGGCCTCAAACTCACAGAGATCAGCCTGCCTCTGCCTCCTAAGCGCTAGGATCAAAGGTGTGGGCCACCACCACCCAGCTGGCCTTTTCTTACAACACAAAAGCTACCAAACCCTTAAGATTTAAAGACAAGTTCCTTTAAAACTTTATCTTGAATATGGTTATGAGTTGTCCAAAGAGCCGTATCTAAAAAGAATAAGGCCAAAGGGGCTGTTACAGCTTCAACACAAGACAGTGGTTTTCTCGAGTGGAGAATTTAGCTGAGCCTCACATTCGCAAATGGAAGAAATAGAGTCAGACATTTGTATAACATACATCTACAACTTTGTGAGAATAATCTAAAACTGCAGACATGGTCTGGCGAATTGGCTCAGTGGTTAGGAGTACTTGTTGTTCTTGCAAAGGACCTAGGTTTGATTCCCGGCACCCATGTGTGACTCACATTCATCCATAACTCCCTTTCCTGGGGATCTGACACACTTTTCTGACCTCTTTGGGCATCTGGCACACACACAGTGCACATGTACATACGCAGGCAAAACACTCATATATATAAAATGGTAAATAAAAAAGTCTAAAATTGTAGGTGTGCTGAAAATATTCAACATCACCATTCATTTAGAGTTTTATTTCTATGAACAATTGGATGAATGTTTAACTTTATTTAGGGATATGCAAGTATTTCCATATATTCCTGGGGGTTTGTAGACCTCTCAAACCCACATAAAGACATCCAGTTAAGATCTTCTCAATTACGAAGTATTTGGGCTAGAGTTAAAATAAATTCATTATATTGTAGTATCCTTAGATATCTGAGGGTAGTTTTAATTAATGGCATCTTTATCTCCCCACAGCCTCACAATTAGATACATTTGTAAAGAAATGCATATTGTCTGGCAGCTGAGGCGATGGCTAAGTGTGCAAAATGCCTCTATGCCTGGATGTTTTCTAACGTGGGTTCTGAGGGTTGAGCTTTGTGCTTGCAAGACAAGCAGTTTGGAAGGCCTGCAGACATATTCTGGAAGGGTAAGCTCCCTCTGAGGGAAAGAGGGGAGGGAGTACACAGTTATACTTTCCAAGTCTACCCATCAGTTAAATGCCTCCAGCTCCCCATGGGCAGAGAGAATTAATGATGAAGTGAGACTTGGGGGAGATCCCTCCCCATGGAAACCAAGCAAGCATGGGACATTTCCCTCCAGCGGTACAGGTCAATCACCTAAGTGTGTGTGAAAGTGGACTGGCCTGCTTTGAAACGTGATGTGAAAAACTCTCAACTGGAGTAATTCATGCTCGGATTGCCTCTCCAGAGCTATTAAAGCTGCCAGCCATCTCCTTGTCACAAGAGTCATTTATAAAGGCTGGTTGGGAGGGGTTGTCCTTGATACCACCTGGTCTCCTTGGCAACGTGGCTCTACCTCTGCAGTTCACAAGAGGCAAGTATCCCAAGCCCATTGTCGTTTCAAGGAGAAATTCTCTGCCCATTCCCTTGGTGTGATATTCTGTGGGAGCCCGTTTTCAGGTTCCTTGTGGCTTTACCCAGCAGGTCCTCATAGAGAGGATGATTAGGACCATGGGTCTTAGTGCAGGTGTCTGAAATGGTCTGCACTTGGCTGTGCTGAGGGGGAGGTCTTTTGCTCCACCCCTTGGCGTCTCTATAAATACCCTAGGGCAGAGACAGTCAGGGCTTGTTGGACGAGGTTCCAGGCCCTCTCGAGGGTATCCTTTATTTTCTATCTGTTTATCTCCACAATCTAAATCCTTCTGTCTAATATTTCCTGCTGCTCGCACTCAAGAAAACTCTGGGGAACTGTGGGGTTGGTGGGTAAATGCCCCGCAATATTCTGTAGCCCCACAGGGTGACACTGTTCAGGGCTCTATAGAAGATGGATAAGGTGATATAAATCACAAACTGGACGGATCTGCTCATCTGAGGCAATGCTCTTAGATGACACTTGATGAGGTGAATCCATTGTTTAGGCTATTTGGCACTTAAAACCTACCCCTACTTTCCAGAAATCATCATTTTTCCTCCTCTTGATGCTCAACTTATACGCTTTCACATCAAAAGTCCTTGATCCCTTTCTCCGTGCTTTAGGTCATTCATAAACTTGGTATTTTTTTCCCTCTTAAATTCTTTTTCTTCTTTCTAACAATTAATTTCATTGTGTTGCTAAAAGCCCAAGCTACTGTATGAGAATCTGTGGAGACCTGGTGTTCTCATCGCTATACCTTGATGTAGATACTGTGGATCTGAAATCTGAAGTTCTCACTTCACTGGAATAGAGGTGAGTGCTGCTGAGGTTAAAACAACTCACCTACCTATGGCTTGTAGAACCCAGGGCCACTGTGGGATTTTTGAGTCCTCATGTCAGGACGTCTTCTCATGATTCAGCAGCAAATGCTGAGTTATTAATATTCATGCGTGTTTGGAAAGAAATTTGGCTTTTTGCTAGGTTCCAAGCTCACTTCTTGGTTTCATGGTTTCTGATAATCTTATTTATTTTTCCCCCCAGACTTCTAGCTCGCTTCCAAAGGCAATGCTATGAGATTGAAAGTAGATTATGCTACGAGGAATATAATGTGCATGTTAGCAGTACTTGAACCTTTATATTCTTAGTTTGTCTTACCAAAGCATGTTTTATATGGGAGTGAACTGAGGCTTAAGAAGAAAACACGGCATCATGAACTTGAACTCAGAACTGTGTGATGTTGAAGTGAGCTCTTGTTGTACTGCTTTCTAGTCCCCCCCGCCCCCCGACACTCTCTCTCTTTCATGCATACTCATACTAGGGCTTTGATAATGCTAGGCAAGTACTCCCAAAATTAAAAAAAAAAAATGAGACATTGCCTCACTGACTTGCCTAGGCTGGCCTTGACCCAGCTATGTAGCCCACACAAGCTTTAGTGTTGAGCCCCTCTGCCTCCCCGGGCTCCCAAGTAGCTAGAATGATTTCTGCCCACCCTCACGATTGGCTAGAATTCTTTAAATCTTTAATTTTTTTTTTTTTGAGATTCGGTCTTTGTTTTCATTAACTCAAGCATTCTGAGGGCGAGGCTGTGTGGTATCGCCGCACTACAAGGAGGAAGCGAATTCCACAGTCTCCAGACTGAATCTGAATAAAACTGAATGAAATGTTTTCTTTCTATCACTTGTCAGATCTGCTCAACTGTCTCACAAGCTTCGTTAACTGACTTTCAGAATTTTTACAAAGTTGGGTTTTACTAATGTGTATTCGTATTTATTTAATGTGTACTGTTATATTTGAATATTTATCAAATAAAAAACATAGTTATATATAACCAAAGACTACAGTATTGATCAATTTCATGCTATAATCCTGTAGGAAATTTCAAAGTTGTTTAACAAGTAGGTGACATGTACATTCTCAGTGTAAAGTATTGAGACGATGTGAGACATAGAACAAATCACGAAAGTCTCCCTTTGTTACCATTCCAGTAGGTTTTATAATCATCTCCAGACCTAACCACGATGCCATTAATGTAGTTATCACTCTGGCCTGTGTACACATGAGTTTAGATACCTGTGTGTACAGACACCCTCATTTACTGTATTTATTTACTCGTTTATTTGGGAGAGTGAGAGTCTCAGTCTGTTTTGTGTTGCTCTAAGAATACTTGAAGCTGGGTATTTTATAAAGAAGGAAAGAAAGAAAAAGAAAGAAAGGAAGGAAGGAAGGAAAGAAAGAAAGAAAGAAAGGAAGGAAGGAAGGAAGAAAGAAAAAGGGAGGGGAAGAGAAGGAAGGGAAGGAAGGAAGAGAAAGAAAGAAAAGAAGGAAGGAAGGAAGGGAAAGAAGGAAGGAAGGAAAGGAGGAAGGAAGGAAGAGGTTTACTTAGTTCACAAAGATTCAGCATGCAGCTGGTGTTGATTTCTGCCGAGAGCCTCGTGAGAAATACCATCACACATAGAGATGTGTGTGAGAAGCAAGTACTCAAGAGCTCAGATGGGGTGAGAGAGAAAGCAGAAAAACCAGGAAGGGGCCAGGCTCCCTTCGTGCTTTTTTTTTTTTTTTTTTTTTTTTTTTAAAAAACACATGCCCTTGCAGAACTAACCCATTCCTGTGAGACATGGCCCATCCTGAGGGGCCAGCATTAATGCTTTCACTCCCAAGGTTACAATGGATATGTTAAAAATTCCCACCAGCTTTCAGCACCACACTGAAGGCCAAGCTTCCAGCATGTGTGCTCTTGGGTTTGGGGAGACGCATCTGAGCCCTATCCAAACCATGCATCTGGGCTGTGTTTCTCATTTTTTGACTGAGGCGTTCCTCATAGAATGAAATAGTAAATCATATTGAAAACCAAGAAAGAGCTTTGGAGTATTATGGTATAAATATCATTTCACGAGAACAGACTGAAAACTGGTTTCTTCCTCTCACAAGCTAAGGTGCTTGTGATTGTTGGCATTATCGAGAGTAAACAAATCAGCTTTGAAATAGCCCAGTGTTTTTGGTGCCTAACATGAAATCAGTCAACAAAGAAATGTAAGCTCACAAATAGTTGGTAAATGTCAGTAAATACTGGGGGGAAATGAGGAATTCAAAGCAAAACCCCAGAGCACACGGGGCAACCCAAAGTCCTCCCTACCCTCTAAGCGAATAAGAAACTCACATGCACACTAATTAGGAAGAAAAAGTAACTTCCCATTGAGGACAAGTTTGCAATTATGAGGAAGGACAGGAAGATGTGAGCAGCCAGATAAGAGCCTAGAAACCATCACCAGGAAATAGGAACCGACAGAGGAAGGTGTTACGTTTGGGATATGAAGTGTCCTCCCCAAAGGCTTGGCTTCTAGCTGATGAGTTTTAGGCAAGGGTTTGGTTCCTGAGGGCTCTGACCTCATTAATGAGTTACCCCACTGATGGCATTATTATGGCATCATATCGTTATTATGTTGGCAATTTTATGGCATTATTAGAGGGTCTAGAAACTAAGAGGGGAGACCTTATCAGTGGAACTGGGTTATATTGGTCTCCAGCCCCTTCCTCCCTGGCACACTCTCTGCTTCCTGGCCACTAGGAGGTGAGCAGCCTTCTCTACCATGCCCTTCCTCCCCATGGTTCTGCTTTACCATAGGTCTGAAAGCCGTGGAACCAGCTGAGCACAGACGGGAACATCTGAAACCTTGATCCAAAGTAAACGTTTGGACTTGAAGTTGTCTCTGTTAGGTATTTATCAGTGACCAAAAGCCAACCAGAAGGGAAGAGAAAGGGAAGCAGTTAAAATACCACAACATCCCACAACCTGTATGGATACCGTCTCATTTAACACCCAAAACACTGGATGAAATAAACCGTATTTGGTCTGTTTTTCAGAAGAGGAAGCAGATGTAGACATACGTTTCACAAGCTGTTCTTTTTCTGGCACACATTTGTGTGTGTGTGTGTGTGTGTGTGTGTGTGTGTGTGTGTGTGTAAGTCTTGTAGGTGAGAAATCTCCCCAAATATGTCACATAGACTGAAAATGAACAGTTCTCTCCTGTGATCGATGGTGGGGAGGACTGTAGGATTCATATGCATCTTCAAACAAAACAGCCACCCATCCTAGTTACTAAGACACTTGCTGATTGCTACCTTCCTTATCTAGGCATCCTTTCCTGTTTAGGAATGTCCTTGAATTTAGACTTTTGTTAATCTGACTTGGGGAGTCTTTATTTCTTTCTTGATGATGGCTTCTAAATTCACGAGTTAACTATTTTGTCAAGGCTGACCTTTGCCTGGGCAGTTAGATGCTTAGCGTCTTTTGAAATACCCTGGCCACGTCACTTCGGCACAATCTCTCATCCTGAAAAGAGAGAAGATATGATTTACCAGTGTTCAAATGGGCGCTGCCATTTTTCAAACGGACAGGTGACTTAAATGATTTGGAGGGATTATAAAGGTTTTTTTTAGCTCCTCCATGTAACTCTGAAGTGGCAATACAATTCAGAGTTGATGGAAGTTTCAGGTAAAGATGCCACAGAGATTTATAGAATATAGAGATGTTTGTTTCTTTGGTGAATGATCTATTTCCATTTTTTCTCCCCTGCTTTATCCCTTCTGAATTTATTTCAAGTGTCTCTTGAAATAGTATGGCCTATAATCCATTGCCACGTATATTGCAAATAATTCCTCCACATTATTCTTACCTCTGTTATTGAAATACTGTCATTTTTACCTTTAATTTTTAATGCTGTAATTTATTGTGTTGTAATATAGGTATCTAGCCTACTTTTCTCCTCTAAGCAGTTCCCTTTTCCCAGCATCATTTATTGAATAATTCATTGTGTTGGATTGGTTGTAGCAGTGGCCCCAATTTGCTTACTCTTTCTAGAATCTGCCCTTTGAGGGTTACTCCCTGATTATATTAGTTCATTTCTATTGCTAATAACACAATGCCATGGTGTAAATTACAAAGCAAGGGGAGTTATTTTGGCTTGAGGTTCTTTAGGTACCAAGGTCAAAGAATTGTATCTGTTGATGACCTTCTTATTGGCAGGTCCCAAGATGTCTCAGAGCACCACGGGTAACAATTAGGGAGTATACAAATGTCTACGTATCTCTTTGGCCTCTCTCCCTGTCCATATAAAACCATTAGTATTTGTAGAGCTTCACCTAATGACCTCATCAATTCCTAATCACTTCCCAAGGCTCAACATCTAGTTATCATAGTTAAAGTTTCCACTATGCTTGTTATGGATTCAGTCTCGCTATAGTGTTCATCAGCCATTTTCACCTCACTTCTCAACTATTGCATCTAATGACTCTGGGCTTTGGCATATGATTTTCTTGGGTTGATGGGAGAGTAGCAAACCCATTGCAAGAGACCCTTATGTATTGGAGCTTGCTTTTGTGCCCTTGTGCTTAGAACTCTGTTGCTAAATAAACAAATCCAGGTAGCTTGCTCAGTGATAAGAAACTGGAGTTCTGGTGTCTTAGTTAGGATTTCCCTTGCTGTGAAGAGACACCATGACTATGGCAACTCTTATAAAGGCAAACATTTAATTGAGGTGGCAGTTTACAGTTTCAGAGGTTTAGTCCATGGCAACATGCAGGCAGACATGGTGCTGGCCACATCTTGATCAGGAGGCAACAAGAAGTGGACTGAATCACTGGGAGTAGCTTGAGCATAGGAGACCTCAAGCCCACCCCTACAGTGACACACTTCTTCCAACAAGGCCACACCCACTCCAACAAAGTCATACCTTCTAATAATGACACTCCCTTTGGGAAACATTTTCTTTCAGACCACCACATCTAGTGTCCCACCTTCCTCATAATCCATCAAGAGACACAAAAGTGATTACCATAAGACACAAGGCAGCCAGCTAACCCACTGAAGGGTTGGGCAGAGAAAAACACACAGGCAAGATCATAGAGACCTGGCCTAGACCCCCAGTCTCCCCAGTGTACCCCAGCATGGTTGCCTTATTACAAAAGCATAAAGTCAAATAAATGGCTCCTATTTCAATCTGCTGATTTGGGGGTGATATGTTACTCAATAAGAAATAGCAGGTGCGCCGTCTTTACCTTTGCTCATTGAATGCTCTATTTATCATACACTAAATTCATATTTATCCCTTTCTGAACTTTGTTTTGTTTCTTCGATATATTTATCTTTCCTGCTGCTAAATGCATACTTGAAACCACTGTGCTTTACAGTATGTTTTGTTGCTGGGTAGATTAATTACCCCTTTCCTCTTTCCATCACCAAATTATGTCTAATTTCTGTTTTTCAGAAGAAAAAAATTGTCAAGTTCTTCTAAAAGTCTTTTGGGGATCTTATTTTGAATTGCATTATTTGGGAATATTAAGAATTTTTAGGTCTCCATATCTACTTATGTCCTTCAATCATATTTAACATTTTTCTTATAAAAGTCCTAGACTTAATTTTTTTTTAATTTTACCAGACAGGATTCAAGTAGAAAAGGAGAACAATAGAAGAACATATTAAAATACTAGCTGCTTAGAATAGTGTGGCAGTTTCGGACTATGTAGTGCTAGACTTGCTAGGCCAGTCTAAATCTGAATGGCCACCAGGAAGGGCTGACTCCAACACCTGAGCTGAGGCTGAGTGACTGTCCCCAGATGCAATGACTTTGTCCTGCAAGACTCAGTTCTGCTTTTAAGGCCTTGCAATACATTGAATGAAGATTATTGGTAAAACCAAGGATAGTCTTCCATATTTAAATTGGTTATAGAAGAATTAAATTAGTAATTAATTGTGGTGCTGGAAGTTGACCCTAAGAATTTGTACATCCACCACTGAGGTATATATTCTCATTATAATCATTTCTTGTTGTACTTCCTTCCTTTGTCAGAACTTCCAGGAAATCACCAAAAGATAGAGAATGAATTTTGTTCCTGGAAGCTTCAAACGTGGGCATTTGGACCTACTCTACTCCTGGAGGCAAATAAATACATTTGTATTGAATACAAAATCCTCTTCTTAAAAATGTAGCTAAGAAGTAGTTAAGAAGATGGGGAAAAGTTAAAGGAAGAGAATGCAGAATCTGAGCTGAGAGCCTGGGAGCCATGCTGCTCTGGACATCTCTTGATCAGCAAGACTCTGCAGCCTCATCTTTTCGATGCCATCATTTGTGTGCTGTGGGATGTTCTCTGTGCTGTGAATGTGTTGCTCTGATTGGTTAATAAATAAAGTGCTAATTGGCAGTAGCCAGGCAGGAAGTATAGGCAGAACAAAGAGAGAGGAGAATTCTGGGAAGTAGAAGGCTGAGTCAGGAGACACTGCCAGCCGCTGCCATGACAAACAACATGTTAAGATACTGGTAAGCCACGAGCCACATGGCAACTTATAGATTAATAGAAATGGGTTAATTTAAAATATAAGAACTAAATAGCAAGAAGCCTGCCACAGCCATACAGTTTATAAGTAATATAAGTCTTTGTGTGTTTGCTTGGGTCCAAGCGGCTGCAGGACTGGCGGGTGAGAAAGACTTGTCCTGACTGTGGGCCAGGCAGGACCAGGAAAACTTCAGCTACAAATGGTGCCCAATGTGGGCACAAACCCATGACCCTGAGATTAAGAGTCTCATGCTAGCCAGGCACTGGGGTCAGAGTGGCTACAGGAGCCGGGTGGACTGGAGAAAACTCCAGCTACAAATTGCACCAGAATGTGGGGCAAGATTTTCCACCTTCAACCTGAGGAAAGAAGATTCTAAAATGGAGCTAAAAACAGCTTCCTAGTTGTCTCTCTCAAGTTAGCCGCAGCCTGTGGGCTTGAGCTACTCTATGGCAGGTTCATGGCATGCTTGCTTGGTGGGAATGAGGCATCTCCAAGCTGCACAGAGCACTGCATGACAGATTTAGCTTTTACTAGTTAAAAAAAAAAAAGGTTTCTGAGCTACATGCTGCTTGGATAGAATCATAGACCCACTGTCTCCCAGAGTCAGTGGACAGCATGGCTCCCAGCGCTGATGGTGAATTATCTCCACCATGTTAAAAAGCTAAATCGGGCAGAGCCAGCAGCCAAGGCTTCTGCTTCAGTACTAGCTGCTGCAGTTTAAAGCAATAGGTTCACAATAAGACAGATTCAGATGAAATAGTTTACAATGTGTGTAAAAATGTACGTAGGCCTAAAAGAGAGAGAAAAAGTAACATAGACAGTTATATTAAAGAAATAGAAAGTTTTAGAAAATAAAGTCTTTAAAGAGACAGTAAAGGTAATATTAAAAAAATAAGCCACGTAAAGATGGATATTACACAGAGAATCTGGACTGTGTTGTCTTTGATATTTTTAACTGCAGAGAGACAGTAAAGGCAGTTGAGTTAAACCAATACATATATTTTAAAGGTATCTTGACTTCAAAATTTGGATCTAAGGATATGTTGCTTTGGAAAGGAAGCTCTGCTTTTGTTTCCACAGAAAGCAAGAGGCTATGGATTTGTTTCAGATTAAGATACATCAGGTTGGACCAGCCAAGACCCCATGGATGACACCATGGCCCAGATGATCCAACATCCAGAACGGTTCCAAGGCAACTGGCTCAGACAATACAGCCTCATGGACTACCCCATAATCCTAAAATTTTCTTTATGTCCCCATAAGAATACAGGGCCCTCATCCAGCAGGAAGTAGGAGAAGCTATGCCCAAATTCCCAAATATACCAAGCTGGCGTTGGAGATGGAATTGGCTCATTCCTTCTCTAAACCCAAGCATATTTGCTAAAAGAAAAGGTTGAGAGATTCTTCAGTCCCATATCAGAAGAACCCTCTGGTGTGGGACAGAGAAACCAATATTTTTATTTAAAGCAGGTTGATTATAAATACAATCTCTTTCTAAAAGAAGAAAGGGGGAATATGATACAGATATATAGGATAAAAGCATAGATTGTTGAACCTACTTTTAAAGAGCAACTTGTTTAAAATGTTTTACATTGGTATAGATTTTAGTTTATTGATACAAATTTCTACTCTTGTTTAAGGTATTCTGTTTATGTAACTCATTTAGATTGTAATGGATAATTAAGAAATACAGATTAATAATTAGTCTTCTATGATAATCAAACTTATAGTCATGTTAATTTAGTTTAATTCAATTAGGTAGGTAACCTTCAAACACTTCAAAGACCTACAGAATATGGCATTTAAAATGTTTTAAAAATTTAGACTTTCTGGACAGTGAGGCATGTCTGCTCCTGGCGTACCAATTTACTTCAGAGAGGAGGATGGTCATCAAAGACACTCCATATGGAGTTTATCTTCTTGGCAAAAATAGCCATTTGGGCAAGAAACTGTTCTTGCCTGAACTGCTTGAAAAAAATGTATCAATTGGACATGCAGGACCCATAGGAAGGTGACCACTAAACTTTGCTTGACAAAATGGTCCTTCAGGTTCCTGCTTTGCAGAGGAAAATGCCAGACATTCTACAGGACACAGAGAGAAGTGACTGAGAGACTCTAGGCCTGTGGGCTGAAGACAGATGCCCCAACTTTACAGAGGAACTTTGGATGACTGTCCAGGCTGCCAGCTGTCTCTGTCTACTCTCGCAAGACTCCCGAAAGTTGCTTGCTTCCTTCTCCTGTTTCTCAGGTAATATTATATCCTTTTGGGGTCTGTGATATAGTTGAAGACTAGATAGTTATAATTTTCCTTAGTTATGATAAAAGATAAGTCAGATATGAAACCATAGACTCACAAATATAGGATAGATAGGATATCTTCTTTAATTTTGCGAAATACAAATAGACTAGATATTATAACTATAATTCTTGCTTGATAATTGTTTTGTTATATGTAATTTTACTAAGTGAAAGTTAAAACCTTCCTTTTTGAAAAAAAGAAAACGGGAAGTGCTGTGGGATGTTCTCTGTGCTGTGAATGTGTTGCTCTGATTGGTTAATAAATAAAGTACTGATTGGCCAGGAGCCAGGCAGGAAGTATAGGCAGAACAAAGAGAGAGGAGAATTCTGGGAAGTAGAAGGCTGAGTCAGGAGACACTGCCAGCCGCTGCCATGACAAACAACATGTTAAGATACTTGTAAGCCACAAGCCATGTGGCAACTTATATATTAATAGAAATGGGTTAATTTAAGATATAAGAACTAGATAACAAGAAGCCTGCCATGGCCATACAGTTTATAAGTAATATAAGTCTCTGTGTGTTTGCTTGGGTCCAAGCAGCTGCAGGATTGGCAGGTGAGAGAGATTTGTCCTGACCGTGGGCCAGGGAAGACCAGGAAAACTTCAGCTACATTTGTGTGTTTTATTTTCTGAATAATCTTTCAATTTTTGAGTGATGAATGCTAAAAATCTAAGTATGATTTTGGATACACCACATGATAGCCTTCTACCAGTTTTCCAAATAAATGTAATGTGACTTGGTGCAAAAGATTTATAATTATTTTGTTACTTTAGCAGAGTGTAAATTTATCAATAATTATCCCTTTAAAATTGGATTTAAAATCCAGGCATAGTCGTGCACACCTTTAATCCCAGCTCTCTGGAGGCAGAAACAAGCAATTTCTGTGAATTCAAGGCCAGCCTGGTCTACATTGTGAGTTTCAGGACATCCAGAGATACATAGTGAGACCTTATCTTCAACCTCCACCCCCTAAACAAACAAACAAACAAACAAATAAAATTGTATTTAAAATATAATATTTTTAGTAATTCCTTGAGAATCTCATACAAGTATGCAATTTATTTAATCACATTCACCTTATCCCTAACCCTATCTTGTAGATCCATTCCTACCGCCTCACCCACTCCCAACGTCATGTCCTCTTTTTTTTAATTTGAAATTAAAATATGTAATTACATTATTTTCCCTTTTCCCTTTCCTCATTCTAATCCCTTCCATGTCCCCCTCCCGACTTGCTATCTCCTTCAAATTCATGGCCTCTGGTTTCCTTTTATTTAATCATTGTTTTACACACACACACACACACACACACACACACACACCCTCCTAAATCTATAAATACAATCTGCTCATTCTGTATAATGTTACTTACATATGTATCATTTCAAGGCTGACCATTAGGTATTGGATAACGAACTGGGGTGCTCTTCCCTGAGAAACACTATTTTCTCCGATTTTCAGCATTCCTTAGTTGTCTGTAGTTCTTTGTCTAAGGTTGGAACCCCATGATATTTCCTCCTTCCATGTCAGCACGTCTGTTGGGTCCTCCTTGTTTAGGTCTTGTTTAGGCAGCCATGTTGTTGGAACATCATGGGTGTGCTTCCTTGGGATTTCTAGGAGATGAAATCTTACAGCAAAAATCCCGTTCCTCTGGCTCTTGAAATCCTTCTTCCCCAACTCCTCAAAGTTCCCCGAGGCTTACAACGGGAATTATGCTGTATCAGCACCAGGTAGGGCAGGGTACCACACAATTACTTGTTCTCTGCATCTTGATCAGTTGTAGCTTTCTGCAATGGTCTCCATCTGTTGTGAAGAGATTTTTTTTTGTTGTTGTTGTTGAGGGGTAAGAGCTACAATTATATATGGATATGTGAGCAAATATTCAGAATGCAGTTAGGACTCATACTGGCTTAGTAAAGTGGTGAGATCTGTTGATCTCACTAGCCCCAGGTAGTTGGCTAAGGCTCCAGAACCAGGCTTGGTTGAGTGGACTTCAAGCTCAATTAGACAGCTAGTGGTTGTCACCCAGATATGAGTGCCACTACTGCACCCTTAGGGTTATCAAGCCATGCTGGTTGTTCTTGTAGTTCATGGGTGTCATGGCTGGGTAGGACTGTATTTTCTTCCCTCCCTTAGAAGCTTGCATGGCACCTTCTGTTACTAAGAAAGCTGGTTCTCAGGGAGGAGGCCTTCAGGTCAGAGCTAGCTCGGATCCTGTGGGTCCTGTGTTTGAAGTTCATGGTGTCTTCAGCAGTAGGGACTCACCCTCATCCTCTGAGAGGCAACCAAGAGCGACAGCAATAGCAGTGTTTGGGGAACTTGTAAGGAGGTTTCTCCTGCTGGTATTAGGGCTTTTGTGAAATAGTCTTTGGCTCCTGAGGAGTGGTATTGACAGCCTAAATGGAAATTTTTAAATGAGTGCTGTTCTAAGAACTGAAAAGCTCTCAATTTTTTT